>RPFO01000022.1:4570701-4640701 GCA_009746045.1 Mesostigma viride | reverse complement strand
ACGTCGCATGAGCCAGCCGGGCCCCTCATGCCGCTGGGGACTCGATGAAGTGTGAGCGGGTGACTTGGGGCATGATGCATATTGGGGATGTTGCCGACGCAGGGTTGCCAGGTGTCCTGTTTGCGAGTCGGTTTGTGGCCAGCTTGCTGCGAGTCTGGCATTGCACGCAACATGCGCTATACCCACCCACTCACGTCATTGCATGCACATCACTCATGTGCACACATCGCTCATATGTTCATCGCCCATATGTTCATCACTCATATGCACATTGCTCATAAGCACATTGCTCATATTGTCGTCAGATTGCTCATATACTCTCATGGCTCCTCCAACCCCCCCACACACACACATGCACACACAACCTTCCAGGGATGTGATGACGAGCCAGCAAGTAATAGACTTCTGCCGGGCACGGCTGCGCTACAAGGTGTGTGTGTGGTGCTCTATGGCTCTCATCGATTATACATATTGTCGGGTAACAAGTATCATTAAATATCATAAGCCACTGTTTGGTTGGATGAGTGGATTATCATTGGACGATTGTGGGGTGTATGTGGAGCCGCAAGTTGAGAAGGGGGGGTGGGGGGGCATCTTTTTTAGATTTTCAACTCATCATGTGAATGCTCATCATTTATGAGTGGGGTAGTCTTGCCAGGGGAACCGGGGGTGCTCTGTCAGTAAGCCTACTAACTGACATGAGTGCGGGGTGCTGTATCCACGAGACAACCAGCGTAGGCGTGACATCTGGAAGTTTTTGACAGTACTCACGTCTCACAACAACAACATCAACGGTAACAACAATATAAACAACAGCAATAATTATGTAGTAATAATAACTATGATGATGATAATGATAGTAATTAATTAATATTATTGTTATAGTATTAATACAGCGTTGTTGCATGCGTGCGGCCTGGTTGAGTCAACGGCAGGGGAGCCGTACTTTCGAAGTAGCATTGCTTCACGAAGTAGTGGGATTCTTGCACCTTGTCCTATAGTCTACTCATCATTGCATCTTTCTACCAGGTGGACGATGGTTTGATAATTGCAATCTGTAGCGGTAGACTTTCCTCCCAACAAATCGTATGAAGGATGAGGTTGAGGCCATTCATACATTCATTCATCCTCATGCCTCCGTTGGGAGAACGACAAGGCCATGATCGTACCAAGGCCTTTCCCACGTGCGCTTGCTTGCCCACGCCCCTTGCGGTTCTCCCCTGTCATGCCACTTGTCAATTCTATAACCAACCATCTAAACTCCATGATTTTAACACCAAACGTTCTTCGTTTATTGCTTTACACTGTTACCTTCAAACTCACTTAACGTGTCTGTCTCCCCCGTCCCTATCTCTGTCCTCCTACCCCTACCCGTTCCCCCCCCCCCCCCCCCCGCCCCCACCCACCCACTAGGATGCGTCCCTGATGCGCATCTGTGAGGAGCTCCTGGACACGTGCCTCGCGCCCGACCGCCGGCAGGGCATCGGGTGCGACAACATGTCGGCCGCCATCGTTGTCTTCAAGCAGTACCACGCGGGCGCGCTCTTTGCCGAGAGCCCCAAAGCGGCCGCGGCGCCGCCCGTTGATGGCCCCTTTGCGGCGGCCGCCGGGGTTGAGAATGGGGGCCCGGATCATGGGGACGAGGGCAAGGGCGCCGCTGAGGGGGGCTCGCTCGAGGAGGGGGGTGACCCCAGCCTTCCCCCCGCGGATGCCAGCTAGCAGCTGGACGGGGACAGGGATGGGTGGTCTGGTTGCCTCCGAGAGGCAGTCTCAAAGAAGGGGCCTCAGAGTTGGCTGGGATGCTGGTGGTCTCTGCAACGAATTCGAAGGGGTAGTAGGCGGGGTGGTCGGGATGGATGGGCGGTTTGAGAGTACCTTGTGGCGGACTCGGGCAGGACTTGAGAGTCTGCGGAGGATTGGCAGTAGGGGAGGCAGCGGGGGGGCCCAGTGGCCATCATGTCATTGCGGCTAGTCTGGGATGTTGCGCTCAAAGAAGGGGCCTCAGAGACGGCTGGGATGCTGGTGGTCTCTGTAACATACTCAAAGGGTTTGGATGCGGGGTGGTCGGGATGGATGGATGGATGGATGCATGGATGGATGGATGGATGGTCGGTCTGGGAGGACCTTGTGGCGGACTCGGGCAGGACTTGAGGGTCTGCCCAGGATTGGCGGAGGCGGCATGGGGGCCCAGTGGCCATCATGTTATTGGGGCTAGCCTGGCATGCTGTGCGCTTACGACCGGTTTTCTATGTTGCCAAGCCCCAGGCAGTGTCAAATATTCTGGACAATCTTGCATTCCAGAGTATTCCAGTGTGTGGCATTGGATGGGTGAGCTCCTGGATGCAGTCGATTTCTTTGGTTGCACTGCAACCGTTGCACCTCAGATAGTAGTGTTGGCATTTCGTACAAATACCACACATTTCCTTGGACAATATTACTAACAGTTGTCTTACTATACATCAGCTCGCCCGGGGTGAATTTTGTTGGATTAGCTCGTTGAATGACTATGACGTATAAGAAAACCTGTGACAATGGCTGAGGTAATACTTACTGAAGGAAATGTCAGACATTACTGTCAAATTCACTCTGCCTCTTTAACAATTGGCATTGGCATTAGCCCTCCCGGGGTACTATCCATGGACGCTGCATATGCTCTCGAGAAAATATGGTGCATATTGATTAGGTGAGACAACTATCCTCAGCTGTGGGCTCGTGAAATGGAAAGTATGGTGTGACTCGAGTAGGGCACTTATACCTCCAGAGCGCATTTTAGTGCCGGCCCCGCCGGGGATCCCCGGCGGCGGGGTGCCAGCCCCGGCAGGCCGTGAAAGTTTCCGGGGCAGGGCCGGCATGCCATATCAAAGAGACAACCAGCGCAGGCCAGAAATCGGGAGAATCCGGACCATGGTAGCTCGAGCCTGCCGTTATCTTTTCCGCGTTTTCAGGGCCGGCATGCCATATAGTTGCCGGGGCGGGGAAACTGCGCTTATAGGTCGGTAGTCCGTAGGTGACAAGTATTACTTACTTATTTAATTAATTAGACTCGTGCTCCCGTTGGGGAGTCACGGAGCATTAACCCCGATGGATGGATGGAGTATTACTGGGGCGCTAGAAAGTTAGATCAGTGAACTTCACTGCACCTTCTTGTAAGATGAACGACGTTGGTAATTTCTGAAGGCTGACACCCAAAAATTGTGGCGGGCGCGAGGCAAGCTGACGTCTCGAAAAGACTTTCCGACACAAAATCCGATTTTTCAGGGGCCCTCAAGTGTCCCCTGATATTGTGAGACAACTATTCCTGGATATATTCATTGAGAATGATAAGTTACGGAGGTGAGAGGGGCATGCAACATAAGGAAAACCGGCCCGAAAAAGAAGAAGAACCCTGAAGAAATTAATAGGAATCTGACACGTACATCCAAGGATCACGCCAGCTGCACAAGGTACAACTAACTACATCAAAACGTACTACGACACGCAGCAACATCGCTGCCGGCCCACCATGCAGGCCTGGGAGGGATCTAGACCGCATGAGTCGTGACAAAGTCGGCCCGGGTGCGGCGGAATAACACATCTGCCACGGTGCGAGTGAGGGCGAGTGACAGGCGCTGCCGCCAATACGAGGACCACGTGCGGGCCGACCACGGGGCGGTCTGACCCTCGAGGTCGAGGCGGTCTTCACGGCGCTGGCAGCACTCGTGGAAAAACTCTGCTGTCTTGGGGCCCATGGCCCTAAACTCCCCAAGGACAAAGGGGATGACCCGGTGGGGCCCCACATTGCCGTAGGAGGCAAACTTGTCGCGCTCAGCCACAGCGGCAGCAGCGCCGGCATTCACAGCCGCCTGGAGGATGTGGCGACCGGAGAGCGGCCGAGTCACGGACACATCGATGAGCAGGTGGCAACCCTGCCCGTCGTAGTCAAGCACGAGTAATGTCGGGGCGGTGGTTGGGTGAGTAGAGGGCGGCCCCATCCGCGTCCTCGCACTTGATGGTGGAGTGGGGAAAGCGTACCGACCGAACCATTAATTAATTAATTAATTAATTAATTAATTAATTAATTAATTCAACTCGTGCTCCCGTTGGGGAGAGTCACGGAGCACCGATGTGCTTTTAATCCCTGTGTGTGCACAACAGGAAGAAAGGGCAGAGACCCCTTGAATCTCCTTCATGCCAGAGGCATGCCACAGCTGCAATCGGGCCCGATACTGAACGGCCCTGCAAGATCTGTGGGTGCAATAAGACCCGTGTGAGCATATCATAACAAGGAGCGTGGGCAAGTAATCTGAGCATAGCCAGGATTGCTGTCCTCCGGCTTTTTGCCTTTGCACCGTGTGCAGTTCTTGTACGTTTGGAATCATGGCATGGCTAACGTGACATCTGACTGACTAGCTAGACCTTTTCAGTGGTTTTCCATTTGCGGGTATTTCCTCGTAAATGGTGGGAGAGCGATCGCAGCAATGGTGCTCACCACTAGACACTCCCGGCCAGCTAGGCTCGAAACACACGCCCTGATCAAGCATGCTGTTTCCGGCCCCACCGTCTAGGTCATCTAGTCGCTCTACACGTAAGCCAGCCATAATTTCAATGCACAAGGATACACATTTCCATCACCATTCATCTTCATCATCTTGAACGACTCGAACACGCGGACAAGATAAAAGCAGGCTCAAGCTACCATGGTCCGGATTCTCTCGATCGATTTCTGGCCTGCGCTGGTTGTCTCCTAGCTTGATAGCCAGGACGTAGCATGGCTGTACAAGGACTAAGCTAAGGCTATGGCTAATGTTGTACCGTGTGTAATTGGCGGTGCACGTGTCTAGTAGGTATGGCACAGCTAGGCAAACATTCTAGGCATGGCTGCCATGGCGGCAGTGACTACCAATGGATACAAGCTACGGCCGTATTCAAGCTAGTCTAGCCCGCAGGGGGCGACCGAACCATGGCACACACCACCCGGAGGAGAGCGGTACGGAGATAGAGGAACCAGTTTTGGTTCTGCTGGCCACCCATGCACGCGATGTAGTGCGTCCCAGTAGTATCTAGAGCGCAAGGCCGCAGCTGCCGCAGGACGCACCTGCCGTGATGAGAGGTTGCGGGGCAAACAGCTGGTGGCGGAGAGCGATGGCGTACAGGGCCGCGGCGCCAGCATGAACAGAGGGCTCGTTGGCCGGGAGGGCGCGCAGGACTTGCAGCCCCCACGCTCCCCTCAAGGGAAACGGATATATATGCTGTCCTGGATTTTTGCCTTTGCCGGCACCGTGTGCAGTTCTTGGACGTTTGGAATCATATGGCATGGCTAACGTAATGACTGACTAGCTAGACCTTTTCAGTGGTTTCCCATTTGCGGGTATTTCCTCGTAAATGGTAGGAGAGCGATCGCAGCAATGGTGCTTACCCCTAGACACCCCCGGCCAGCTAGGCTCGAAACACACGCCCTGATCAAGCAAGCTGTTTCCGGCCCCACCGTCTAGGTCATCTAGCCGCTCTACACGTAAGCCAGCCATAATTTCAATGCACAAGGCTACACATTTCCATCACCATTCATATTCATCATCCTGAACGACTCGAACACGCGGACAACTGGATAACGGTGCCCAGGCTCGAGCTACCATGGTCCGGATTCTCCCGATTTCTGGCCTGCGCTGGTTGTCTCCTTGATATATGGTGCATTCCTGGATATATGGTGCAAGGCGCTTGTTGATATGGTGCAAGGCGCCGGGAACCTGGCGGCTGTCCCCGACCACCGGTTTCTGCGATATTTGTTGGCAGCCGGGGCGGGGCCAGCTGTGCAAAAAAGCCCAATTATTAAAATGAGCATTGCTTAGCTCGCGTACTAAGTATACCAGGTACACACTTCCCGTGGCCCGTCCGCAGGGCTGCGGCCGCTCAGCCAGGTAGGCGCCTCCTCACGTGGGACGCGGGCCCAGCGAGGCCACTAACCGATGCAAGGCCCGGCACACATTCATTTAACTTAAGTAATTAACTTATACACGTGCTCCGGCCGTTGGGGAGTCACGGAGCACCGTGCAGACTGCAGCCTCATGGGGTTACTATGTGGAGCTACTAGTAGGCTAGCTGCGGCTGCAGATGGCATGATGATCGAAGCTTCTTTGCGCACGTGCAGGGGTGAGGCCTAGCTCGATCGAGGCGCCAGCTGTATCAAGGAGCCAGCTATCTAGGAGCCGGCGTTGGATCGCGATGCGTCCAGGACCCTGAACATTGGACAGGAGGACCCCGGCCGGGCACCATGCATGGGCGCTGAAACATCGAACTCCTGACCCATTCTCCAACATTCCTGTGCCACACCACATCCCAGCAATTACCTCTTTCTTTATTCCATTTTTGTGTTTGCTATTATTATTACTCTTTACTTTGTCTTTATTTATTATTATTCGTACTATTCCTATTTACATTTTATTCTTTCCTTTTTCTTTCTTTCTTTTTCCTTTTTCTTTTTTCTTTCCCCCTTTGTAATGTATCCTCCTTACTTTTTCTTTTAGCCCCTTCGTGTATGTGTGTATGCGTTCCCTTTTTTCCTTCTTAAGTTTTGGTTGTTTTTGTTGAACATTGTACTGGTGGTGGTGGTGGTGACCAGTGTGTGTGTGTGTGTGTGTGTGTGTGTGTGTGTGTGTGTGTGTGTGTGTGTGTGTGTGTATGTGTGTGTGTGTTTACCTATCAACCTTTCTTGTTACCCTCTGTACGTCCCTCCATGCAGGTCTTCCTAGAGATAGCCACACGCGGCTCCGGCCTGCGGCTTTAGCGTCTTTCCTCTCAGACAACTACCCTAGTCCTTCCACGGCGTTGGATCGCCATGTGTCCACGCATACAGTCATTACCGCGTTAAGTTGCGACTCGCCGCCTAAAACTTGGCGTGGCAACTTAACGCGGTAACGGATCGTTTAGCGTGTCCGAGTGCAGCTGTGGCATGCCTTTGGCATGAAGGAGAATGGGGGTCTCTGCCCTTTCTCCTGTTGTGCACACACAGGGATTAAAAGCACTTCGGTGCTCCGTGACTCCCCAACGGGAGCACGTGTTTGATTAATTATAATTAATAACGCGGTAACGCAACTTAACGCGGGTACGTAACCTAACGGTAGAATTAGGCTAGCAGCCCACCCCCTCCTCCTCTGACGGACTTAGAACTATACGGCAATCAACAGCTCTCGTCAAGCCCGATCCAGCTGCAGCATCAAGTTGCCCAAAGTCCATTTTTCCGGCCAGATATTTACGGAAGTCCGAAAGGTGGGCGGTAAGAAGGTATACGGCGCCCAACTTACCAGCGTCGCAACTTAACGCGGTAACGCAACCTTAATAAAAGCAACTTAATGCGGTAATGACTGTAGTTGTCTCACATCATAGTTGTGTCAAGCTTCATATGTTTTACCTAATTCTTATGGCCGCATGCATGCATGCATGCATGCGCGGGCATATCCTGACTCTACACGTAAGCCAGCCATAATTTCAATGCACAAGGATACACATTTCCATCACCATTCATCTTCATCATCCTGAACGACTCGAACACGCGGACAAGATAACGGCAGGCTCGAGCTACCATGGTCCGGATTCTCCCGATTTCTGGCCTGCGCTGGTTGTCTCCTTGATATCCTGACTCGGCGAACACGCGGACAAGATAACGGCAGGTTCGAGCTACCATGGTCCGGACTCTCCGATTTCTGGCCTGAGCTGGTTGTCTCCTTGATATCCTGACATGGCCTGGCCCTAAGGACATCGATCCCAGGAGGGTCATGGTAGACCAGCAATCAACTACACAGACCGGCCTGGCCAGCCTTGTCAAGGAGACAACCAGCGCAGGCCAGAAATCGGGAGAATCCGGACCATGGTAGCTCAAGCCTGCCGTTATCTTGTCCGCGTGTTCGAGTCGTTCAGGATGATGAATATGAATGGAGATGGAAATGTACGTGTAGCTTTGTGCATTGAAATTATGGCTGGCTTACGTGTAGAGCGACTAGATGACCTAGACGGTGGGGCCGGAAACAGCTTGCTTGATCAGGGTGTGTGAGCCTTACGGTCCCAGCTCAGTTTGAACACAGTATTTCCTCCATCTCTCTATAACTTGGACTGCCATGCGCAGGACAAGCGGAGATAGCAGACCATTGTCCAGGCCCACGAGCAGACCCAGGAGGAAGGGGCGCTTTACTGAGTAGAGTAGTAATTAGGATATTGTAGATCAGATTAGAGTACGTTAGAGTAGCTAGTTTTCGCGGCTCAACTCCCACGCACCCCCATCAGTACATGGAATACGTAGCTCTGTTGATCTCCCAACGGATTCATGTTATAATTTAATTTATGGGCATGCAGGCCGGCAAGCGAGACAAACACAACTAGGGTGCATGCAAGACAACCTGTGACACGATGTAGTGCACCTAGCTAGCCCATAGTTTTGTCGGGAGAGCTAGGTCTGATCAACGCCCCTCGATGCAAAACACGTGCGCACCACACACGCTGCAAGTGCGCCATTCACACCATATATCAGGTCCAAACGGGATCTCACACAACTTGTAAGTCGAGGGAAATTTAACGGAATATAAGCCTTGGTCCAATAAGAAAGCTTCAGTTCTTAATAAGAAATCACCTGTTTCAATCCGTTCTGCCTTCAACTTGTTTTCATGCTGTCTGTGATGGAACTACACAAGGGCCAGCTGTGCAGACACCTTGTACTGCCTGACACTTGCCACCAGAAACTCGGTCAGCTGGCCGATATCTACCACCACCCCATACGACTCACGCCCGTTGCCAGGCATGCCCTCAGGTTGACCAAGCATCCCACGGTCCCTGTCCATGCCAGTCAATGGGCCATCACCAAAGTCGCCCAAATCCTTAGTGCCACTACTGTCGTCCACCTCCAGCAGGTGCCCTGACATGATGCCGCGCGGCTCTGGGCTCTCATCGGCTCTCAAAGCTGTGCTATCGCTCTTGTCCTTGTCCCCCGCCAGCAGGTCCTCTAACGTGGTGCCACCTGGCACAGCATGCATGTCGATGAAACCATCGAGGTTGTGCGCGGGGAAGGTCGAGCCGGGTGCCTGGATGCAAGGGTAGGAAGGAGGCGGGGAGGACCAGGAGCCATCGGCACGGATCATGTGCGAGCGGTCCGAGGAGAACACCTTTCGGAAGAGAGGGGCGGGGACGATGCGGAACAAGGGGCGGTATGCTGGCCGCTCGAACGCAGGGGCCAGGAAGCACTTGCCCAGGTACTCCAGGGCGTCGACAGGGAGGGGCAGCGTCGTGTCCAGGTCCCACACGAGTGCAGCGCACCCGGGACGGTCGAGAGAGGCCATGTTCTGGGGAGCGTGTTCCAGTGGGATTCGAAGGCAGATCACGTGGTAGTCCCAAATCACGCGCCCGTGGTCGCCGTGGCCTGAACGCTGCCGGTGGACTGCGACCGTACGGTTCAGGTTACTGATGAACACGACGTACAGGTCGCGCATCGCGGCGTCCGCCAACCCGCGCTGGGCGAGGCTCTGGCAGAGCAGATACACATTCTCTTCGCAATAACATTTGGTGTACGTGAAAGCCTCTCCGTTCATGATTCGATGAGTCTCAGCCGAAAACCACCAGTGGCTGCCTCAAAGCTGCCAAACGACACCCCGTTCCCAGGGGGCACATAGGCGGACGTCCAGCGAGCGGAATTGACAGAAAGGTTGCTTCAGATGAGGTTTGCAGGCTGGTAGGCACAATAAGAAAGCCGCATTCCTGCAGGCCAGTAGATATTGACTTAGGTGACAGCCTTCAACGGTTGAATTCGTATATTGGAAATGGAAACAGACGCGTGGTTATTTCTGCTTGGAATCTTTATTTTGCACGCAGCCTTAAATTACGAGATGCAATCTTAATCTGCTAGGCAAATGCACAAAAAATCCAACACTTTCAAGTATCTGCGTGGTGTTTTTTCTCAGTTGCGCTGGCCTCTTCCGTTGACGGCGACGCATGCGTCTTCATTGTTGTGTTGATGCTGCGTTCGAGTGTTGAAGCTGTATTGAGTGCCAAAAGTTGGCGTGCACGTTACACCACACCGTGCCGTGCACAATAAACGTCCATTGTTCCGACCGCAACGAAAGAAAGTCTACCGTGAGCTAACGATCCATTTTTTCGATGAGCAGCGTCACTTCATGTAATGACTAATAATGACTAATCAGTAGTAGGTCACTCACGTCGGGTCAAAAGTCAAAAGACACAAGACAGCGTGGCCAAGGGGTGGCTCTGTAGCACCGAGCACGTCTGCGAACTCGGAATGGTGGAATGACCGGCCACTCGATTCGCCACTTCTGAGTCGACATAAACTGGTAGCAGAATGCCACGTGGTAGATCTTCCGATATTTCGATTGCTGTGGCATGCCGCCCCAGCTCGGGTTTGCGCGCCAACTCCACAAACAACCACGCAAAAAGGATTTTTCGCGGGGCAGGGGATAGCCGACAGCTACTAACCATGGCCATTACATTCCTGGTGCTTTTGTGGCTCTAGCAGTGCTTCCCGAGTCCAGGTTGAGATTAGCTACAGTAGGTAATCGTCTATTCTAGCGGGAACACCGACGCGGCATCTAGGTAAATGGCTGCGAAAACTGTGATCATGCACTCGGCCAACGGCTGCGTAGTTCATGTCCAAATTGCCTGGGCCCGCGCGAGGTAGAAATCTCTGAGCGCAGCCGAGCGTGTTGTTTATGGTCATGGCCATCATAACATGTTACTTAGCGCAGGTTGCCTCAACTTATGTGATTTAAGAAAGTTTATATTTGTCATTTTCGTGTCTTCGCCTACAGAGTGTAAACCCTGTTTGTTTACGACTCTGCCCGCCATTTCTGGTAAACAATGCTTGACTCTGGGACGTATAAAAGGAGCAACATCTGTACATGCCTTGCGACGGACTGAGCAGTTATTATCATTTTCCTTGTTGCTTCCCTAGCGCCATGGAAAACAAAGTTGCTCGTTTTATTCTTCTAGACTTGATTGACAGGGAGGATGCATCACTGGCCAGCCAGCTAGCGACTTTTGAGGCGGCATTGCGAGAATTCAGCAATCTCATCGCGCTATCTGCGCCCTGTTCGCATGGTTTGACAAGCGCGCTCGACCTAGGTATGCTAGGCCTGGCCGTCATAGTTCGGAGCGGCGGTGACGACGCCGTCATGATGAACAAAAAAGCAGGCATGGGCCTTGGTGGCGGCTTGAAAGGATGGTACGAGGCGATCTCGAATCTCGATTCACCAGGACCCGAGGTATGCAGCGTGGCGACGCTTTTTGAAGAAGATTGGACTGATGTTCCTTTCAACACGACGCGAATCGTCACTGTGTTTGCGGCCACACCGCTGGGCTGGCTGAGCACGGAAGCCTTGGAGAACGCGGCGCAGAACTGCTTGTCGGTCGAGGTGATCTTCCTTGAGGGCGTCCAGACCATGGAGTTCATGGACAGGATCAGGACATGTGACAACGTGACCGTGAGTCGTTCGCCGTTGGATCTCATCGCTTTACAGCACATCGTCAAGGGCTGGCTCTTGCCGCCTGCGCTGGGAAACAAAGTTTCCATCTCGTTTCCCCACGCTATTTTCGGAACCATCAAAGTGCTGGGCGCCCTCCTTCGGCCCGCGCTCCTGGATCTGGTCTCCAACGCCGACGTGGTGTCACGCTGCCAGGTCAGCGTCCCTCCCCAATAAAAGGTTTTGCTGGTCACCGCCCTATAGTAGGCTTTGCTGGTCAGTGCACAATAGAACGTCTTACTGGTCACTGCCCAATAGAAGGTTTTGCTGGGCAGCACGCATAAGACGGTTTTGCTGGGCAGGGCCCCTCCCCCGATACCAATTGGTGATACCAGGTGGACTGGTTGAATTTGCCAGGAAAAACAACAGCCAAGCAGTGACTGTAATTTTTGTCGATTTTGTGAATCAATCAAGGCACAACTGTTTGCCTGTTTCGTTCGTCACTTCAGCTTGTTCTGCCAACCTTGACGGTCTACGTTGAAAAGATATTTAGAATGCTGCAAGAAATTTGGTTGTAACTGCAGCATAATGGAATTTCAAACATGCTCTTCTTGTTGTATAGCTTATTACATTACTTTTATTACGAGCAAGTAACAATCGCCCGCATAGCCACTAGCATGACTTTCATCCCTGTATGGGCTGTCCGCCCCCCCCCTCCCCCTTCCAAACACCCACTCTTCCTTCCCCATTCACTGGCTCTGCTTTCACCGCCATCCCTCTCCCCGCCCCCCCCCCACCTCGTGACAGGTCTGCCCCTGCCACGGCCATCCCTACACCACCACCACTGCCCCTGGTGGGACCAACCACAAGGGAAACCCCCAGGTGTCCGCCCCCCTGCGGTGCCCAATCACGGGATGGGCCCTTCTCGGCCCTGGCCCGGCGACCTCAGGGTCCCTGGCGGCGGGGTCACTTGATGCGCTGCGCGTGGGGCTGTCTGCGGGGCAAGGCCTGCTGCTGCCGGCAGAGGATGCTGCGTGGGAGGGGTTGGGGGCGCAGGGGGCGCAGGGGGCGCAGGGGGCTTGGGGGGGGGAGGACTTGGGTGGCGAGGGGGGCCCGCCGACGGTGCTGCACGTCGTGTGCTGCGTGCCGCTGAGCAAGATCAGTGAGAGTGAGTGGTGTAGATTTTCGATGAGAACGTTGAGCTAAGACTGGGTCATGGGAGATTTGGGGCAAGCTCAGTGAGGGTGAGTTTGTGGACACCTCAAGAGGTGATGAGAGGGAGACATGGGAGAGTTGGCACAAGACTGGTGAGTTGTATAGAATTTCGGGAAAAAGGTTCAGCTTGAATAGGTCAAGAGTAGATTCCGTGCAAGGTCGCAGAGACTGAGACGTGATAGGTTTTCTTACCCGCAGGGGCGGGGGTCTTGTTTGTCGTGGAATGCTGTCGGCCACCCTACCGCTATCCCTGCTGGGATGTGATGGCAGTTGACATCCCGCGCCTTAGAAGAAGCTGGCAGGTCGTCCAGGAGGCGTTGGGCTCCTTGCTGGCAGTCTTTTAAGGGTGAAGTAGGTGAAACACTCTTGTATAGGCTGACGACTGGTAACTCTTGGATGGACAAGGCTACAGAACAAGCCTGTATTGTTTCTTGAATCGTGCCTGGGCAGGCTTTGTCCTCGTGCCTGGGCAGGTCTTGCTTTGTTGATAATGGTATCTTGTCAGGATTGCACGGTACGATTTGGAGGTAAACGTGATGAATCCCGTAAAACCGGATGGGGTTGGATCAGTGATATGCCTCCGTGCCTCCATTACCAGGCCCCACAGCATTATGAGATTCTCTATGGAAAACGTTTAATGGAGAATGCTGACACCAAGGCATGGTTGATTCTTACTTCTCCCCTCGCAACTCCACCATTGACAACCCTCCGGTCCTCCGGATGCCCCCCCCCCCAAATACCCGCAATCCCGTGGCTGCTGCCCCGTCACATCTCTTTATGGCACAATGTCTTTCGTGGACATGGTACCTGCATGGCGAGCGCAGGTAGCGTCTACGGGCTTCCTTACTTCCTCCTCCCGTCACCCAACGTGGACTTCGAGGAAGAAAACAGCCAGGATGTGGGTGGCGACCCCACCACATCGCAGGAGCTTGACCCTGATGAAGGTAGGTGGGCTATCATCCTAGGACTAAGGAGCATCCCTACCCCCTTGCAAGGGATAGAGCCTTTGCGAAGCGGTGGCCGCCAGCAACAAACGGGTGGTTTGGTTCACGTCAGGGGATGCCCGTGGTGTACCCGCCTACCGACTTCCTTTCACCTGCAGCACCCCCACACAGTTGTTTCCTCGTTGACACATGTTTGATTGTCAGTGCGGTCATTTCCGGCCAGTCTTCATGGTAAATCTCGTTCTTATGCTGCTGCCGCAATGCAGCCATACACGCTGTCTTGATCTGCATTGCTGGTGCTATCAATAATCAGTTACTTGATGCAGGCGCTGCCACAGTCATCCGCCTGCTTACCCACTTTTGCCTCACCTCCGTACGCAATCCCCTCTTCAAGGTCTCCCAAATGCCTCGTCCCCTCCTCACCAAAATGCCTCTTCCCCTCCTCACCCAAATACCTCCCAATTGCCTCCTCCCCTCCTTACCTCCCATCTGCTTCTGCTTTCCTGCTACTGCCCGCCCGCCCGCAGCCCTCCCCACAAGCTCGACATCCTGCCACCGCCAATTCTCACGCACTCACTGCCAGTGGGCACAGCCAGCCTCACCAACCTCCTTACACACAACAACACCCCACCTTTGAACATTATTACACTCCACTATTGAATTGCTGCTCCCCGCACAAACTTCCCCGTGCTGGTGCTGGCTCGCTTGCTACTCTTTCCATGGTCGCTCTCACTCATTGGCCTATCTTCTGGCCCCCTCATATTCACTCTTGGACTATGACTATTCCAGTGTATTTTTAAGGCGGCCGCTCAACCACATACTTGAACGCACTACGGCTTAGCAATGATAATGTTGCGGTGTTATTTCCAACGTGATCATGAGATTTGATTTAGATTGCAAGATTGACTAAAGCCGCACTGGAGCTGGCTCGGTTGTCCTGCCACCGTATACTGCTGCCATGGTCGCTCAACCACACGCCTGCTCGCTGGTGCTGGCGCTCCTTGCCTCTGGGCTTTGCGAGACCAACCCGTTCTCATTCAGGGTCGTGTTGCCCAGTTCTAGCTCCCTACCCACAATAATACAAAAATATACTGTAGTGGGGATACCCCTTACAATCGTCTTATACTGCATAACCATTAGAATACCGCAATTCCGTAATACCATATTATATTGCTGCCGCCCGCACGCAGTATTCTCCGCAATGGTGCTGGCGCTCCACCAGCGCGATGCGGGGCTGGTGTGTTCATGCGACCAGCTGTCGCGCCGCCCCCGCTCCCTGCCAGGGGTGGTGGAGCACCTGCTGCTGCTGCCCTCTGATGATGGCGCATCTCTCCTCTGCAAGGTGAGGTCCTCGTTATCCTTACACTTTCCTTCCTGGTTATTTTGTTGTGTTCACCATACCGTGTTCAAGGTGACTGGTGTAGTAGTGCCTGCTGTAATGATGCCTGCTGTAGTGCCTGCTGTAATAATGCCAGCTGTACTAGTGCCTGGTGTGATAATGCCAGCTGTAGTAGTGCCTGCTGTAATCATGCCTGCTGTAGTAGTGCCTGCTGTAGTAGCGCCTGGTTTATCAGTACCTGCTGTAATAATGCCAGCTGTAACAGTGATTGCCGTTATCGCGGTCAGGTTGACCCTTGTTTCATCATGGCTGTGTCAGATGCCTGTTGTCATGGTGGTTGCAATTGTTCCTTGTTCAATCATCCCAGTGCCAGTGGCCTACTGCCATGGTGGTGGCAGTCACACGGGTAACCAAGGTTCCATGGTGCCTTGTCCTCGACTCTAATGGATGCCTGCAGTGCATCTCCTCGGCAGAGCAGCTGCTGCCGGTGCCCACGGTGGACCCCCGCGCCATAAAACCTCGTGAGGAGCTGATCGAGAGGATATCAGCTAGCCTTGGCAAGGTGAGTGAGAGATGCTAAATCTCCGTTGTTTGTCACTGTCTCCCCTCACCTCTCCTCCCCTCTCCTTCCCGCCCATACGCGGAAGGGGTGAACCGGCAGGGTCGAGTCAGGTGAGGCGAGGCAAGGCGAAGCAAGGGAAAGATAGACAGCCTTGCCTCATCTGACTTGACCTTGCCAGTTAACCCCTTTTCTCTCTTCCCCTCCACCTTTGCGTACCCTTGCATGGCCTACTAGTCTGTGGCACATGTTACTAGTCTAAGTACATTTGGCTAGCCTAGTTACCTTGTCTCGTTGTTAACCTGCATTGACGACCTGCATTGACGACCTGCATTGGCGACCTGCATGGACAACCTGCACGGACAACCTGCACGGACAACGTGCACGGACAACGTGCATGGACAACGGGCATGGACAACGGGCATGGACAAGGTGCAGGTCACATCGGATGCCTTTGACCCGCTCTCCCTCGAACGAGGCGTGCACCCGGCCATCGCGTCGCTGGTGGATCGCAGCCAACGGTGAGGGCGTGGTCCATTATTGAGGGCATGGTCCACAATCGAGGGCGTGGTCCATAATTGAGGGGATGGTCCCCAATCGAGGGCGTGGTCCACAATCGAGGGCGTGGTCCACAATCGAGGCCATGGTGCACAATAGAGGGCATGGTTTACAATCAAGGGCATGGCCCATCACAATTGCGTGCAAGGTTACTGGCGGAATGAGTTTTAGGTCGAACTGTTGGAAGGCCGAAGGTAATGATGGCAGATCTGGGAACGGTTTTCCCTAGCACTACCAGCTTATAGCAGACACCGAGATTTAGTTCATTATGTTTTAAGCTGGCTTGGCTGTAAGTCGTATTCTCGTCTTAAGCTGAGGGTTTGCCATCGTTTGCAGCCATGGCATGACAGGCAAGTACAGAGTAGTAGCAAGTAGTAAAAATATCCTCCCCACGAACATAGCTTATCCTCCCCACAAACATCATGCCTGATCCTCCTAACGAACATTGCCTAATGCTACCCATGAACATGGCCTAATCCTCCCCACAAACATCATGCCTGATCCTCCTAACGAACATTGCCTAATGCTACCCACGAACATGGCCTAATCCTCCCACAAACATCATGCCTGATCCTCCTAACGAACATTGCCTAATGCTACCCATGAACATGGCCTAATCCTCCCACAAACATCATGCCTGATCCTCCTAACGAACATTGCCTAATGCTACCCACGAACATGGCCTAATCCTCCCCACAAACATCATGCCTGATCCTCCTAACGAACATTGCCTAATGCTACCCATGAACATGGCCTAATCCTCCCCACAAACATCATGCCTGATCCTCCTAACGAACATTGCCTAATGCTACCCATGAACATGGCCTAATCCTCCCCACGAACATCGTGCCTGATCCTCCCCACTCCCACGGCCTGGTCTGCCCACGTGTTCTCGTTCGAGTCGCAGGTTTGTCCCCAACCCGGCCGCCGCCGAGATGATCCACCCACCTACCCTGCCAGGCGCAGGGGTGCCCTATGACCACGTCAGCATGGAGGGTGACGCCTGGGTGCACACGGCCGCCACGAGTGGCCTGCTGGATAACAACCCAAACCTTGACCCGTCGATGCCTCACGGGGCAGCATCACCGTGTGGCGGTCCTGCCCACCCACGCCGCTATTTGGCGGCAAATGGGAGCTTGTTCACACCTACACAGATGGGTGCTTCCAGTTCCACCGCACCCGAACCCCCGCCACTCATGGCGTCCGCAGCACCACGGCACGGGCGCGCTGCTATTGTCTCTCCACAGCCAGGGCAGCCGCTCACGCAACTGCCGCCGCCCGGGCAATCCCAGCCGCAGGCCCAGGCTAGCACGGTGCAGCGGTCGCCGTTGGTTTTGGACAAATCCCGTCAGCAGCAGCCGCAGCCGCAGCAGCCGCCGCCGCCGCAGCAGCCGCAGCAGCAGCCGCAGCCGCAGCAGCAGCAGCCGCCGCCGCCGCCGCAGCAGCAGCAGCAGCCACAGCCGCAGCCGCAGCCGCAGCCGCAGCTGCAGCCGCAGCAGGTGTCATCATCCTATGGAGCGGGCATCGAGCAGCTCCTGACGACGTCAGCCGCTCGGGAGGGTCATCCACCTCCCTCCCGGGCCAACATTCACAGGCTCAGCGCCAAGGCTGGGCCACCCACAGACCCTCGCCGCGCCGCCCGGGTCAGTATGAGTGCCAGTCTTTGTGGCAGCGGTGGCGGCCGAGGTGCCATGGTTGGTGCCAGTGGTCCGGGTGGAAGCGTCGCTGGTGGAGGTGGTGGAGGTGGTGGAGGTGGTGGAGGTGGTGGAGGTGGTGGAGGTGGTGGAGGTGGTGGTGGCAGCTCTGGTGTCAGTGGCAGGGGTGCCGGTGGCTGGCCGGGCAGTCGACGGCCATCCATGGCACAGATAGCAGCGGCGGCCCGGGGCCCTGATTGCCTTGATGAGGGCGATGGACCTATCGTGACTGCGGCCTCATTGCTGCACATCTCGGACCCACGCGAGACAAGGGCTGACTACGGGCCGACTACGGACTGTGACTATTCACTCCCGACCGCCCAGCGACCGCCGTGGGTGCAGCAAGAGCCGCCGCCAGGAGACCATGCGTACTCGCCGCAGGGGCTGCAAGCCCCTGGCAGGCCACTGGGCCAGGACCCGATGACGACCTCCAGGGAGCCACCACAACGGTCCATTGCCAGCGCCGGCATGGCTTTGAGGATGGGAGGAAGACAAGGCACGGGGGGCCTATCGGCGGAGCAGGGTAAGGAGAACCAGCTCCCGTCCGGTGAGGCCACCGTGCCAGCGTACGCAGCCCCGCCGGCCCGTGCTAGCCTCGTCGCTGGGCGTGGGCACATGCCTGCAGGGAGACCGAGGATTGTTGTGCCCTCGCTGCAGCAGGTCGCGGACGCAACCCTGAACAGCCAGGGGGGATACCCTGGTAGGGGTGGGTATGGCCAGCAACTTGCGTCAGGCCCAGGGATTGAGCCAGTGGACATGAGTGAAGGGGCCCCGTCCCATGTGCAAGGTGGTGGAAGGGGTGTCCAGCAGCCATCGGCATCCCTGAGCAACATCCCTGCCAACGTCTCATTCAAGAGCAGCGTGGCCAAGAAGCTGCCGCTGCGACCTTCATTCCGGAGGATCGAGAAGGGAACGATTGGGAAGCGCTGATTTATTACATTTGCACGTAGGCTGCGTCACGTGGGTACCAATCAAGGAACGGTTGGGAAGCGCTAACTGACAGTGTTGAGAGCCTCTAATCGGGCGGGCGGGGGCCACACGAGGTTTGACCATGCGCAGTGCATGCATGCACATCTCCTTGGGTCGAAAGAAGAGTCGATCTCTGGCTCGTTAGGAGGATCGAGTAAAGGATGTACGCTTCGATCTGGCGTCTTGGGTACCGGCGCAGTGCATGATAGAGAGCTGTTTACCATGTCGTCGCATAGAGGACCCGGGCACACTTCGCATCGATCCGAGGGCATGCAAGGTTTGAGCTCGAGGCAAAGGATGAGTCAGCTTAAAAGTTTTCCTATGCGAGTCTATTCGTATGGCACAGGCTGTGATGGCGGCATGCCGTAGATTGCATACGTGCTCATTCAGGGCATGGGCGCTACCAGCTGGCGTTGCTGGATATATAGGTGCGGCTGGGCCACCCCCAGTGGTCCACACCTTCAGTGACATCGCTGCCCGAGTTCGGTTCCTCTCTCGCCGCAAGAAGCTGGCGTGCACCCCCTGGTCGCTTGATGACGACCTGACGCCAGCCCAGCAGCAGTGCTCAACGCCGTGACCAGTGGCCCAACTTCATCCGCCACAAGTCCAGCCCCAAGAAGCCGCGAGTGTACTGGTGGGGCGGGGACCTTTATGTCAACAACAAACTGTGGAAGCTACCCCGGGCTCCCCAGGGATAGAGCCAGCTAGTTGTCTAGATGGGGGCAGTTGGAATGGGACAGCTTAGGCATAAGGCATCATTGCGCACGTCTATAGCATATTATAGCTCAGCATAGCCACTTAGCTCTAGTTGTTTAGATTCTATGTGATGGCATTTTCAGCCATGGCTCATTGTGGCCATTTTCTAGCGCCTTAGCCGACGTCTTGAGCCCACCTCACCTTATAAGCTATGCGTCAGCCCTCTCAGTATGGTACTGCATGGTTGTATTGCACCCAAAGTGTTGTTCCCCGGCACCCTGCTGTGGAGAGAGCGCTCTGTGGCCTGCCCTACAGTACTTAATTGTGGCAGTGAGAGAAGCTCGAGCACACCCCCTCCTCATTGTGTATAGGGGTCGAAGGTTCCTTTACTCTGTATTGGCACCCATGTGACGCAGTCACGTGCTAATTATTTTATTAACTAGAACTTTAATTAATTATAGGTGCGGACGACAATTAATACATGCGGCCTCTGTGGCGAGAAATATAACGCCGGGCCGGAATAACTGCATTAATTAATCGGCAAGGTCCTGGTCCTCACGGTGCTCACCTATGGCGCCGAGGCATCATGGATCGACGCTAGAGTCACGGGCAAGCTGGTCACCTGGCTAGCTGGACGGGACGGTTTACACTAGGATGCTCCGACAGGTCCTGAATGTAGGGTTTTCAATTATACATAGGTCGTTAGAGTCTTGAATGTATAAGGGTGTGCCTCGCATTACGGAGGAGATTAGGCAGCGTAGGATAGTCAGGGTCAGCTCACTTCCTTAGTGATTTCGGCACCTCAATTAGTGACAAAATTCGGTTCATTAGTACGGTTTACCCGAGAAATCTGATCGGATACTGATTAGTGACAAATCGTACCCGACCAAATCCGATCCGAAAGCACTAACGACGCGAATAATTAGTACATGCAACTCACTTCATTAGTATGATGGCGAGGTCGTCAGCTCGTGGAGCTATGGAGACGGCATTTCCCATTCTTGCTGCGAAAACAATCGTTTCAGAAAGAAATCTGTGAAAAATCTCGTGCTTATGTGTATAATTGCTACATTTCTCAGTCTTCATCGCTCCACGCTGAGGTTGGAGTCATGCATATAGCGACCGATTGCGATGATCAAAGAATGAAAAACTGGGCTATCCGGAATCGTGTGAATCGTGTGCCTACAGCTGCCTACGTGACGCGATCACTTCAAAAAGGCGTCGAATGCGGGATACATCCATGGGCTCCATCGTACAGCATTTTTGGGGCGGACCGAGGTAGCTGCCGGTGGGAATGCCGTGAGAATACTGCGGAAACGTGCGTAAGTGAAAACTGGATACTGCTTGACCTCCGGAGCATCTGGTGAGCCGCAGTTCTGGTTTAGGGTGATAGGGTGGTTGAAAATGGAGGTCTAGTCAGGGTTTGTTATTGTTTGTTGCGTTTCTTGCTGGAATTTTATTTTCCGGTGCTGTCGGTGGCCGCTGAAGAAATTCTTTGCGGGACCTAGGATGTGTGCTGTCCTTCCGTCTGGCACCGCTGCCGTGGATTCGACGGCCGCAAACACCTGCATTGATAAATTGCCGCACCTGATTGCGTCAATGTTATGGATGCTCAGGGTATTATGGCGCCTTGAGTGTCATGTTGTCCATACGTCTTGCATATGGCATTCATCTATGTAACTTTTTGCCTCTTGCTGTTGGTTGCTTAGCTTTTATGCGCTTTATTTCATTTCCTTGGTGGGATTAGCCTGTGGAAGGCGGCCTCCCTCCTACATCCTGTGTCGGCAGACATACTGACAGGCAGGATGAAGTGCAGGCAGAGGGGCAGGCGAACAGTTTATATTTGCACACATGCTTGCCGCTGGTACGCTAGTTTGCGTGTATCTTTGCATGGTCATGTTTTGGCAGGCCTGGACAGAATTGTTCAAATTTGGTCGCATGCGTGCATGCACGCATGCATGAATGGGTTTACGCATGTTGCCAGCCACATAGGTAGGCACGTGGGAACGCTCGCAAGCTGACGACACTACCAGGTCAGGCTGGTCTGGACCTGGAAGACACACAGGAGGCAGGCAGCCTTGGATGGTGTGGTGGGGAGGGAGGGAGGGAGAGGGAGGGAGGGAGGGGAGGGAGGGAGGGAGGGAGGGAGGGAGGGAGGGAGGGAGGGAGGGAGGGGGAGGGAGGGAGGGAGGGAGGGAGGGAGGGAGGGAGGGAGGGAGGAGGGAGGGAGGGAGGGAGGGAGGGAGGGAGGGAGGGAGGAGGGAGGGAGGGAGGGAGGGAGGGAGGGAGGGAGGGAGGGAGGAGGGAGGGAGGGAGGGAGGGAGGGAGGGAGGGAGGGAGGGAGGGAGGGAGGGAGGGAGGGAGGGAGGGAGGGAGGGAGGGAGGGAGGGGGAGGGAGGGAGGAGGGAGGGAGGAGGGAGGGAGGGAGGGAGGGAGGGGAGGGAGGAGGGAGGAGGGAGGGAGGGAGGGAGGGAGGGAGGGAGGGAGGGAGGGAGGGAGGGAGGGAGGAGGGAGGGAGGAGGGAGGGAGGAGGGAGGGAGGGAGGGAGGGAGGGAGGAGGAGGGAGGGAGGAGGGAGGGAGGGAGGGAGGAGGGAGGGAGGGAGGGAGGGAGGGAGGGAGGGAGGGAGGGAGGGAGGGAGGGAGGGAGGGAGGGAGGGAGGGAGGGAGGGAGGGAGGGAGGGAGGGAGGAGGGAGGGAGGGAGGGAGGGAGGGAGGAGGGAGGGAGGGAGGAGGGAGGGAGGGAGGGAGGGAGGGAGGGAGGGAGGGAGGGAGGGAGGGAGGGAGGAAGGGAGGGCATGACTGCGTGCGTGCGTGGGTGCGTGCGTGCGTGCGTGCGTGCGTGCGTGCGTGCGTGCGTGCGTGCGTGCGTGCGTGCGTGCGTGCGTGCGTGCGTGCGTGCGTGCGTGCGTGCGTGCGTGCGTGCGTGCGTGCGTGCGTGCGTGCGTGCGTGCGTGCGTGCGTGCGTGCGTGCGTGCGTGCGTGCGTGCGTGCGTGCGTGCGTGCGTGCGTGCGTGCGTGCGTGTATGCCTGGGTGGGTGGGCACGTGTTCGGGTGGGTGTGGGTATAATACCTAATACCTAATGCACCAATTTGGTGCATTGTGTGTGGTTGTATGGGTGGGTGGGTGGGTGGGTGGGTGGGTGGGTGGGGTGGGTGGTGGTGGGTGGGTGGGTGGGTGGGTGGGTGGGTGGGTGGGTGGGTGGGTGGGTGGGTGGGTGGGTGGGTGGGTGGGTGGGTGGGGGTGGGTGGGTGGGTGGGTGGGTGGGTGGGTGGGTGGGTGGGTGGGTGGGTGGGTGGGTGGTGGGTGTAACAAAATAAGGTGTGCTATTTACTATCATTAGCCAAACACCATTCCTGCCAAACACCATTAGCCAAACACCATGCCAAACTAAGTCAATTTTGAGGACCTAGGTATGGATCCCCACTTTGGTACCATTAATTAATTAATTAATTAATTAGACTCGTGCTCCCGTTGGGGAGTCACGGAGCATTAACCCCGATGGATGGATGGATGGACGAATTGTCTAGCGCGCTTCCCACATGTTTGCAAACGCGGGCGCTTCCCCACGGGAGGGGGTTCGTTGTCCTCTATGACCTGGGCCCACTTGGCCTTGTCCATCATCTTGTTCCAAATCACGGAGAGGCCTAGGCCCCCCATGTCCTCTACTAGCTGTTCTTTGAAGGTACCATTGAAGACACCTTCAAGCCCGTGGGCCGTGATTCATGTCAAACACCATTCTGAAATCCGTTGGACGCATGACTACCGCCGGTTGATAAATAGCTACGTTTAATTTACTAATTGATTAACTAGGTAGGTTTAATTAACTAATTGATTAACTATGTAGGTAGATGGTTTTCTCCTTGACAAATCAATTAATACAAGTAATCTGGTTTTCTCTTTGATATACAAATAGTGGCAATGGTAACGGCACTGTGGCAATGGTAAATTAATTAATATATGTATAAGGACGCAGTCACGTGTCTATTAATTAATTAATTAATGTATAAGGATGCTGCCGTTGGGAAGACATTGAGCACAGTAAGCATCGTGCTTTGTATCCCTATCTTACGTCGTTACACAAAGAGAATAAGGGGCAGGGGGACGCCTTGTGTGGGAATGGATAACAATGTCACACTTTGATCATCACTGGGACAAATTAATTAACTAATAAATTGATTATCACGTAGACTAAGTCATGCGGGTACCAATAAAGGAACCTTCATTCATTGGGACATATATCAAGACATATATTGGGTTGTCTCCTTGATATATTGGGCCATATATGTGTGTTACCTTGGTCTTAGCATGTGCAGCCCATGTCAATTAAATTGCTTGATTCCCTTACACAGCATAATACAAGGGGAGTGCACAACATTCGGCCATGCAGGCACCAGCTCATGTATTTTGTCTCCAGGGTGCGTAATTCTGAATGACGTATGTTGGTGAATAAGACATGCACCTCCGTTTGAAAGTCAAATCCTTACAAACCCGTCAAGTCCTACATGAAGGACAGTCTCATGTTGAGGGGGGGGGGAGCGTAAGAGACCACCAAATGCGTGCAGGAGCTTGAAAAGGGGTTTTACGCGTACACGACCCAAGACTTGAGGTATTTATCCTTCGTCTGATCGACCAGGACTGTGATTTCCCCGTCATAAAACCTGCACATGCAGTTGCACGGAGGTTTTAGCTAGTATTCAACCACACTAACACATCTTTATCCATCCAAGCCATGTGAAAACTGGCCAAACCACATGCTACCATCCTCTGCACATATGGTACCTCCTATGTTAAAGGTTTGACGCCATTCTGACAAGAAGCTTAAGTTACCACCATTCCAAGACGGCCACCCACGAAGACGGTACAAGGAGGTTTTAGTAACCATTTAGCCACACTAGCACCTCCTTCATCAAAGACATCTGCAAACTGACCAAAGCACATATAGTTAGTTCTTGCATGCTGACAACAACGCATGCTCAAGGTTGGGGGTCATTGTGACAAGAACTGCTCAGGTTGATGGGCTTCATATGTGACCACCTGACAAGGCGCTAAGGACCACTAAGTAAGCAGGTAAGCACAATGACACTTCATATGCCATCCAACATGCACCAAAACCATGCTGAATATCAAGGAGACACCAAAACCATGCTGAATATGTTTAGAAAGTACAATGGGGTGGCCACGCACCTCATACGCCTTCACCACCCTCGAGCGTGGCCAGCCTTGTATCTATGTGCATAGCAATAATGATGGTAGCACTAACATGCCTAACCAGCATTTTCTATGTTTCTCCCATGTTAGAGTGTAAGGTTGATGCCAACCAAGCACATCAACACTATAACACTTCCTAAACTGCCCTAACCGGCATGGGCAACAAGCAGGACTATGGAGGGCAAGGAACCAAGTAGGATCATGGTATGCATAGCTTGCATGCAGCCAACCATGTCAACCATGGTTGGCTCAGCACATCGTAGTCTTGTCACATCATCATAACAAGGGAAAGCTCAAATAAACTATTAGTGGCAGCTATCTACATGGAGTCACACAAATGCAATATCTCCATATTATCATCACCATAACACTTCCATCCCTGCACGATAAAATGCAACGAAACCATTGGCGGCCCTTCAGCGCATGAGCGCTGTGATGCCGCTGCGAAGAGAGGGTGCGTCACTCTCACACAACAAGAAGCGTCCATACACACAACATCCTTGCCAGAACACGTTTCATGAAATGCCTTAAACCTTCCCGAGAAGCTATAGGCTGCGACTGAAGCGGCCCTGACCACAAAATCAACGAAAACAATCTAAAGCTGCCAGGTATTCGACAACACAACGGCAAGCCACGGCGAGCTAGCTGGCGGAAACTGCCCAAAAAGAACGCAAAAACCTTCGAACGATGAGCTCATAGAAGAAAGCACTGATAGCAGATAACATTCGCGACAAATCTGTACCTTGCCCTCGGAAATCCCTCGCCCAGGCGCGCAACAACAGGCGTTCTTCCATGGACAGGTCAGACACGCACTGTGCAGGCCTGAACAATTACTTACCGATAATGGCCAAAAATGTGGCAAAAAGCACCCGCTCGGTTAAGAATTCGATGCTGCCGATATTAATGCCTGCTTCACGGTCAGAACAACCACCAAAACCACGATTTTACTGCCGCTATCATGAATTCTATTTCATTCCGCGCGACCAAAAAATTCAGATTACCCCCCATGCCGATGGCATATAAAAACATCAGCGATATTGTAAACCAGCTGATTTCCGCCACAAACCAACATCATAAAATCATCGTCTTTAACATTCGAGTAAATATTGTGCATTTCGCTTGCCCTATTGTGGTAATTTCGCCTGAACGCAGTCGCCATGGCCACTTCCGCTAGGGGTGCGCGCACCGTGCACCCACTTTTCAGAGTAGGGACGGCACCTCGGACGGCGAATTTTTCGGCGCCAAGAAATTCGGGCATGTCCTGTCCCCTTAAAAGGACTCGCTCGCGGTGGCCATCGCTGCACGCAGCACGAAAGGACGCATGTAGGCTAGCGACGCTGGAGTTCGCTTCGTTAGTGCCAGAAATCGCTTCGTTAGTGCCAGAATCGCTTCTTTAGTGTGAATTCGCTTCATTAGTACAATGAATTCGGATCGTTAGTCTGACATCATTCAATGTGCTAATCATGCGAATCGTTAGTACGTTACTTCCACTAATGACTCGGGTCTGACTGAAGTCAACGAAGTCGAAACCCCCCAAATTCGGCAGATTAGTACGAGTATCCGATCGGACCCGGGATCGCAATCTCGAATCGTTAGTGAAATCGAATCACTAATCTACCGAATTAGTGAAATCACTAAGGAAGTGAGCTGACCCTGTAGGACATCTTGCTCGCACCAGCCAGGTATAGACACCGCCCTCGGTCTGGCCGACCCCCATGCAGCGGCTTGGCCAGCCAGGGTGGTGCATATCCTGACCTGGCCTGGCCCCAAGGACATTCCCAGAAAGGTTAGTAAGCCTGCCATGAACTATACACAGCAGTACGTGTGCACACCGCTAACACACGGTACACAACCAGCCATATAGCCTTAGCTTAGCCCTTGTACAGCCATGCTACGTCGTGGCTATGATCAGATTCCATCATATGGCGGTGCAGATGCACCTTGTGCACCCAGAGCAGGTGATAGTTGTACATCCTCCACCTGCAGGTTGTCGCCCTGATTGTATTACAAACCCATAGATGTCCCTTTCTCAGGGCTATACATGTTACATATTCTGATCAGGCACTCCGCAAAGGTGAAAACCTTTGCGTTCAGTGCCGGGCCGCGGAAAACGCGGAAAACGCGATCTGCAAACTGAATGAATCCGACCGGAATCGAACTGGGGACCTCTCGCACCAATTTTGCTGACTATAGGACGGACGTCTCCGGTTACCATGGCATCGCCAACTTACACCTACAGTCATCCGCAAAAGTTCTCCTGTCCGGGGAGTGATGCAAGCCTTTCGGATTTGGTACTAGATAAATCACTCGAGATCTGTGTGTAGGAGTACTACACACATGTCTGCACGCGAGACTTGTTCAGTCTCGCACCGTGAGACGGGCTGAACACGGCTGAATCCTTCTTTAGAAGGGGGCGTAGCCGGTACTAACGAAATCAGCCAAGCGTATATTCTGATCAGGCACTCCGCAAAGGTGAAAACCTTTGCGTTCAGTGCCAGGCCCGGCGCGGAAAACGCGGAAAACGCGATCTGCAAATGAATCCGACCGGAATCGAACTGGGGACATCTCGCACCAATTTTGCTGACTATAGGACGGACGTCTCCGGTTACCATGGCATCGCCAACTTACACCTGTAGACAGTCATCCGCAAAAGTTCTCCTGTCCGGGGAGTGATGCAAGCCTTTCGGATTTGGTACTAGATAAATCACTCGAGATCTGTGTGTAGGAGTACTACACACATGTCTGCACGCGAGACTTGTTCAGTCTCGCACCGTGAGACGGGCTGAACACGGCTGAATCCTTCTTTAGAAGGGGGCGTAGCCGGTACTAACGAAATCAGCCAAGCGTATATTCTGATCAGGCACTCCGCAAAGGTGAAAACCTTTGCGTTCAGTGCCGGGCCGCGGAAAACGCGGAAAACGCGATCTGCAAATGAATCCCACCGGAATCGAACTGGGGACATCTCGCACCAATTTTGCTGACTATAGGACGGACGTCTCCGGTTACCATGGCATCGCCAACTTACACCTACAGTCATCCGCAAAAGTTCTCCTGTCCGGGGAGTGATGCAAGCCTTTCGGATTTGGTACTAGATAAATCACTCGAGATCTGTGTGTAGGAGTACTATGTTACATATGCTCGCAACGGAGCTATGATTTTAATTAATTAATTAATTATGATCAGATTACTTGCCCACGCCCCCTTGTTACGATATCAAGGAGACAACCAGCGCAGGCCAGAAATCGGGAGAATCCGGACCATGGTAGCTAGAGCCTGCCGTTATCTTGTCCGCGTGTTCGAGTCGTTCAGGATGATGAAGATGGATATGGTGATGGAAATGTGTAGCCGTGTGCATTGAAATTATGGCTGGCTTACGTGTAGAGCGACTAGATGACCTAGACGGTGGGGCCGGAAACAGCATGCTTGATCAGGGCGTGTGTGTTTCGAGCCTAACTGGCCGGGAGTGTCTAGTGGTGAGCACCATTGCTGCGATCGCTCTCCCACCATTTACGAGGAAATACCGGCCCGCAAATGCCAAAACCACTGAAAAGGTCTAGCTAGTCAGTCATCACGTTAGCCATGCCATGATTCCAAACGCCCAAGAACTGCACACGGTGCAAAGGCAAAAAGCCGGACGACAGCACTTTCAAATGTGCGGCGGGAACCAAAAGCCCGCGTATGCCAGAAAATGATATGCTCACATGGGTCTTATTGCACCCACAGAACTTGCCGGATCGTCTATCGATCGTGTCCGATTGCAGCTGTGGCATGCCTCTGGCATGAAGGAGAAAGGGGGTTATCTCTGCCCTTTCTTCCTGTTGTGCACATTTAAAAATTAAATTAAATTATAACATGCCTCCGTTGGGAGATCATGTAGCACATATTCCTTGATGGATGGGTGGAGTGTCCAGAGGAAGCCGCGTAATCGAACTAACTCTAAGCTATCTAGTCTAGAAAATCCTAACTACACTACTCATCAAAACGCCTCCTCCTCTTGGGGGGAGGTGGCTTGCCCACAGGGGCTGGCGTGTGAGCCTTGACAATCTTCTGCCACCGCGTCTTGTTCTGCATGGCAGTCCAAAGAAGGGAGAGACTAGGGGATTAATTAACTAATTAATTATCAACATCACTCCGTTGGGAGTAAATGTAGTAGCACATATCCCTGAGAAGGGGCACATGGCTTTTAATACATTCTAGGCTACTTCATGCAAGGGTGGGAATGTAAGCTACCCCTGCTCTAGGTGCCTCAAGGGCACCGGCACCGCCATGCTGTCTCAGGTTCAACCCAACTCAGGGGATCCTGGCACGGGGGAGGAATTGATCATCTCAGTTATCTGAGTCAATGGATGGATGGACTGGAATGACTGACTAGCTAGACCTTTTTAGTGGTTCAGCCCATTTGCGGGTATTTCCTCGTAAATGGTGGGATCTCGAGCGATCGCAGCAATGGTGCTTACCCCTAGGTCTACTACACTCCCGGCCAGTGGCTCGAAACACACGCCCATCTAGTGCTTAACGGTTGGGGGATGATGCAGACGATATTTGTTTAAACTTTTGTGTAATTATTTTTCTAATGAGATTAGCATAGTACTCCGTGGCATGCCTTTGCGCATGACACGCAAGTACTTACTTACTTAAAAAAATTAAATTAAATTATAACATGCCTTCGTGGGGAGATCATGTAGCACATATTCCATGATGGATGGGGTGGAGGGAGCCGCGTGAACGAACTATCCGGCTAACTCTAAGCTATCTAGAAAATCCTAATTAACTACACTACTCATCATCAAAACGCCTCCTCCGCTTGGGGGGAGGGGGCTTGCCCACAGGGTCGGGCGTGTGCGCAGGCCTTGACAATCTTCTTCCACCGCGTCTTGTCCTGCATGGCAGTCCAAAGACGGGAGAGAGAGTGGATGCGGTGCTCAAACTGGGCTGGGACCACTAGGTCGTCCAGCAACATCTGGATGTAGTTCGTGACAGGTTTCCCTACCCTCTTTGGAATGCCCTCGGGGCCAGGCCAGGTCAGAATGTGTCGCCCTGGCTGGCCAAGCCGCTCCAGGGGCCGGCCAGGCCAAGGGCGGTGTCGACCTGGCTGGTGCGAGCAAGGTGTCCTACAAATGCTATCCTACGCTGCCTAATCTCGTCCGAAATACGAGGCATCCTGGCATGATACAAAGATTCTGATGATGGGAACTCGGAAAACCCTACGTTAAGGAGCATCCTGTAAACCGTGCCGTCTAGCCTAGCTGCCAGTTTGGGTGGGATGGTCCACGCCTCGGCCGCCATACGTGAGCACCGTGAGGACGAGGACCTTGAAGAGCATGCGCTTGCGGTGCTACTTACTTACTTAAAATTAAATTAAATTAAATTAAATTATAACATGCCTCCGTTGGGAGGTCATGTAGCACATATTCCAGGTTGGATGGGTGGAGTGGAGGAAGCCGCGTAAGCAAACTAACCTAACTCTAAGCTATATCTAATCTAGAAAAGCCTATCTACGCTACTCATTAAAACGGCTCCGCCTCTTGGTGGGGGGAGGCGGCTTGCCCACAGGGGCTGGCGTACACGTGGGCCTTGACAATCTTCTGCCACCGCTTCTCCTGCATGGCAGTCCGGAGAAGGGAGAGAGAGGGGATGCGGTACTCAAACTGGGCTGGGACCACTAGGTCGTCCAGCAACATCTGGGTATAGGTCATGGCATGTTTCCCTACCCTTACAGGAATGTTCTTGGGGCCAGGCCAGGTCAAAATATGCCGCCCTGGTTGGCCGAGCCGCTGGGGACCGGCCAGACCAAGGGCGGTGTCGACCTGGCTGGTGCGAGCAAGATGTCCTACAAATACTATCCTACGCTGCCTAATCTCATCCGATTACTTCCTTCCTTCCTTCCTTACTAATTCATAGACACGTGACTGCGTCACGTCAGCATAAGTCCTCAGTGGGAGGGGAACATGGGATGGAATGGATTAAATTAAATTAAATTAAATTATAACATGTCTCCGTTGGGAGATATTGTAGCACATATTCCAGGTTGGATGGGTGGAGTGGAGGAAGCCGCGTAATCGAACTAACCTAACTCTAAGCTATATCTAGTCTAGAAAAGCCTATCTACGCTACTCATCAAAACGGCTCCTCCTCTTGGGGGGAGGCGGCTTGCCCACAGGGGCTGGCGTACACGTAGGCCTTGACAATCTTCTGCCACCGCGTCTTGTCCTGCATGGCAGTCCAAAGACGGGAGAGAGAGTGGATGCGGTACTCAAACTGGGCTGGGACCACTAGGTCGTCCAGCAACATCTGGGTATAGGTCATGGCATGTTTCCCTACCTTTTTAGGAATGTTCTTGGGGCCAGGCCAGGTCAAAATATGCCGCCCTGGTTGGCCGAGCCGCTGGGGACCGGCCAGACCAAGGGCGGTGTCGACCTGGCTGGTGCGAGCAAGATGTCCTACAAATGCTATCCTACGCTGCCTAATCTCATCCGAAATACGAGGCATACCGTGATACAAAGACTCTAATGACCTACGCTGAGAAAACCCGACATCAAGGACCTGTCGGAGCATCCGGGTTACCGTGCCCGGTCTAGCTTGGCTGCTAGTGTTGCCGTGAGTGTCCATGCCTCGGCGCCATACGTGAGCACCGTGAGGACGAGGACCTTGAAGAGCATGCGCTTGCGGTGCTCGTCCAGGCCCTTGGAGCGCCAGTAGGTGTTGAGCGAACGGAGCTTGGCCCAGGAAAGGCCGATGCGGGTGTCCACATCGTCGGCAGTGTCAGGAAGCCAACTCCCCAACAGCTTGAAGCGGTCGCGGAATGGGACCTCCGTCCCGTCGAGCAGGCGCGGCAGCGGTGGACGACTGGAGGCCCCAATCACCATCGCCTCAGTTTTGACACTAATCTCCAACCCCACCGCCCTCGCCTCCAGGCCCACTACAGTCCAGCCAGGTCTGAATGCATGTGCTCGGGGCGCGCGATGAGGGTGGTGTCGTCCGCATAAATCAGGTCAGCCAGGCGGTAACCCGTGCTAACCCCGCCGTGCCCACGCTCGTTAAGGATGTCCAAGCCGGGCTCGAACCCCTTAAGAGCAGTAAAGCGCGCACGTGCCTGGCGCATGACGTGGTCCACGACAATAATGAACAGGTATGGAGACAGGACACAACCTTGCCACACCCCGTGGTGAAGGGGGAATGGTGGGGTGGTGCCTTCCGCAGTCCGCACTACTGCCTGTGACCCCTCATACAGTCGGCGAATGGCAGCAACAAACGCTGGTGGCACTCGGTCCAGAGCTAGGATGGCCCAAAGAGCCTCCCAGAGGACCATGTCAAAGGCCTTGATATAGTCGACAAAAATGAAGACCAGCGGCAAACTGTCAGGGCAAAGGCGACGCACCTCCTCCATCAACCGGCGCGCGACAAACACAGCCATGACAGTGTTACGACCACGACGAAAACCCATCTGAGACTCACCCAGGTGTGGGTCCAGCGCGGCGCGGAGCCTGTGCAGCATCATGCGCATGAAGACCTTCAGCGCGGCGCTCTGGAGGCAGACACCCCGGTAGTTACCGGGGTCAGCAGCAGAGCCCTTCTTGTACAGCATGACGCGAATGGCCGTCTGCCACTCAGCAGGCGGAGGCTCGTCAGAGAGCAGGACACGGTTGCAGAACGCCAGCAGAAGATCCTTCACCGCTAGGTCAGGGGTCTTCAGCAGCTCAGCAGAAAGGTGGTCGGCACCGACCGCCGCATCGTACCGTAGGCGAGCAAGGGCGCCGTCCAATTCCTTCAAAGTGAAGGGGTGGACGACGCCGTCAGTGGCAAGGCAGCCCTCCTGCAAGGCGGGGACTTGGTAGTCCGCGGCCGAGGAAGGGGGCGCTGGCGGCGGCGGGGGTCCGGCAACCCCAAGGCGGGCGGCCGTCTCGGGGATGGAATGGATGGTATAAGCTATCTAGGTCCTAGTTATACAGGGGTGTGGGCACCGCGGCCCGAATCGCTATGAATGCCATGCTTACTTATTTACACGCCCTGATCAAGCAAGTTAGATTAGTTCGGTTTCGCGGCTTTGCCCCCCCCCTCCATCCATCCGTGGACGGGAATATGTGCTACATGATCTCCCAACGGAGTCATGTTATAATTTAATTTAATTTAATTTTAATCAAGCAAGCTGTTTCCGGCCCCACCGTCTAGGTCATCTAGTCGCTCTACACGTAAGCCAGCCATAATTTCAATGCACAAGGCTACACATTTCCATCACCATTCATATTCATCATCCTGAACGACTCGAACACGCGGACAAGATAACGGCAAGCTCGAGCTACCATGGTCCGGATTCTCCCGATTTCTGGCCTGCGCAGGTTGTCTCCTTGAAATGAACTCCATTAATTTAACTTAATTTCCTCCCTCTCTCTTGCTTGGACTGCTATGCAGAGCAATCGAAGATCGAGGTGGACCATTGTCCAGGCCCACACAAGCCCCCCCTACCCGGCCCAGGAGGAAGGGGGGCTTTGCTGCATGAGTACTTAGAGTAGTTAGGATTTTCTAGATTAGCCTAGATCGAGTTAGCATAGTTAGTTTTCGTGGCTTCGCTCACCTCCATCCATCCAGCAAGGGAATACGTTGCATGATCTCCCCACGGAGTCATGCTACATAATTTAATTTAATTTTTCATTTACATGAAGAGCAACTAGATGACATGAGATAGAGTTGGGCCGAAAACAGCTTCAAGGGCGTGTGTTTCGAGCCTAACTGGGCGGGAGTGTCTAGTGGTGAGCACCAGTGATGTGATTGCTCTCCCACCATTAACGAGGAAATAGGATTATGATCATTATCGGATCTACGATATGATTGCACTTTTGCGATGGAGATTGGCATGCTACATCGAGCTGCACCTAGGTGCTGTTACGGCCCAAAGCAAATCATATGCTGCATCAACGGCAATTTCCATGTTTGGAATACCCCGGACAATCGAATCTACAGGAGTACCCTCGCATGATCATCCACAGGGAACTTTATTCCATCACGATTAGGTGCTCCACATGATGATGAAAATAGGGGGGAAAAACGATAAGAATGACAGAACTAACATCAGAAGGTCAGAAACTGGGATGCTGTTTGAGAGCGGGATACACAAAAAGGTGGGCATGGTTGGGTATAGAAAAAATAAAGCCCAACTGCAATGCCAGCTTCACTTCACAAACACTTACTGCTAAGGGATCCACCAAAGCTTCACGAGCTAATACATTGTCCATGGACAACTACATCCACATCTATATGCAGCAATATGTATGCACCCACAAATGGGTGGTGCTGGCGATATCATCAAGTAACAAGACCTCGGGCTACGCCTCCAAACCTATGGCGCCTGGAACTGTATTCATTGACGCCATTCACACAACACATTTCCCGATGTGAATTATTGACAGTGCAGTCCAGGGGAAGCTGCAGGATAGGGTCTGTTTACCGATCAAGTCGGACACACATCATTAAAAACTAAGGATCCCGAGACAACTACTTCTTTCCCTGACCACCATGTGGCCAGCCTCCTTGAAAAGCCCGCAATGGGCAGCTGGGATCCCGCCGCGCGCCCCACGTCATGCTGACAATCGGATGGAATGGCGACCACTTATGACAGCGTGCAGCAGCATCAGAGCAGATGGTGCGGCAGCCACCGGCGCATGTGTCACGCTTGGGGTCATATGCCCTTTGCTCAGACACCAGGGGCAGAGATGTCCTGGATGAACTCTTCCGCATACGCCTGCAGGCAAAAGAGCCACAAACCACACGGGAAGCGACAATGATGCATTTGTTAATCAGCCATGCAATCCTCATTCAGAATTACATCACAACGCAATGAGTATTTGACGATGTGGTGCCACAAGCAAAGTAGCTTATGCTGGCATAACCTACCGTAACGGGTAACCGGTGATGTCGGCACAAGCACCGCTAGCAAATTCGGGCACAGATGAGCTTGGCTGAAGCTAACCATGTGCTTGCCTTAGTGCACCTAGTTGTAACTAGCAGCTAGTACGTGCCTTTCAAGGCGGCCGAATGGCACACCAGGTACCAGGGTAATAACTCCCACCGTCCGAAAGGCACGGGAAAAAAATAGAGCCAGGCTGAACACTGCGCGCATTCCTGGACATACCGAGATAGTCTTGAGCCCCTTGGTGGAGACGATGTTCAGGTCAGGGGTCGGCAGGGAGGCCTTGGTGGGGCTGTTAGAGGCGGCGCCGCCATTCATGAGGACGACCACCGCGCCTCCCAGGCATACGGCACCGATACCCAACGCAATGAGAGGGTTGGTGCCTTCCGTTTTGTCAGCCTTGCTGCCTGCCTCGTAGATCTTTGGCTGTAGATGCAGAAATGCAGGGGCAAACGCACCGCAAATGCGGTCAAGGTGCATGGGAAGGTCTGTTAGGAAACGCGTTTGTGACATCATGCGGACCGAGGTATACGTACTCGTCGCCAGAAACTTTCCAGGTTCAACCTCTGGCTAAGGCGCGTAACCGACGAACTGCAATTGCCCTTGGCAGCCCAGTGTTGGAAAATTACGTTTGGTTCCATCATGCTTGACTTCATGTACGCGGGCTGGCAAAAAGGATATTGCTACGGTATTTCATACCACCAGATTCGCTTGTATATCACTTGCATGAATAAACCACCACGAGCACAGTAGACGTAGCACTGACCTCCACGGCGAAAACGTTAGACTGGCCAGCACTGTCGGCCTCGGTGAAGCCCGTGTTGTCTTGGGAAGACATCGCATACACCTGCCTTGCTGGGCAAGCTGGCCCCTTGACGCGGCGAGGGCACTTGTTTTGGCTGGCCTTGGCTGGGCGAACCTGACCAAAGTGGGTGAGATAAGCATGTAGCAGATTATACACCACCTTAGAAAACAGGCGTACCGTGAAACGTAGGGATTGTAGCCTAAGCTTAACAGCCGCGCAGAGAGACCGAGATTCCGGAGGTGAGGTTCGGGAAACTAGTTCAGGTCAGTAAACGATAGGGGCTACCGACTAAAATACCTTAATAGGGGCCGAAAGACCAGCAGACTGGACAACAGCCAAGGCATTCGTGACGGCAGCCATGATTACAGGATTTATTAAAAGGCTTTTGGCAGTTGGGCGCCAATGCTAGCAAAGGCCAGCTGGTAATTCTTATCAGCGCAGGGCAGTCTCGACGAAGGTAATGCACGTCACGGCAAGAAAGCCCGTTCGCGAGTACCCTCCCTCGTAGTGCCACGGAGGCGCGCTGTTTATCCGATCTTTCGCTCTTCCGCAGTCTTCCGCTCCGAATCATGGGGGATGCGATGATGAGCCTGATCAACGATGAAACGGTCCACATACACAGTAGCTCGGATTGTTGCTGCAGTACCTGCCACTCACGGTGTGGCAATAGATATTTTGTTTGTAGCTCGCTTCGCCTCTCGAATGCTGACGGGGAAATCTCACAGGCGGGCTCTACGACGGGTAATGTGGGCGTTAGTTAGTTGAATCCCACGCCGCACATGGGCAGCAGACTGAACAGAGTCTATAGTGGCCGATGATGCAACCGTCCATGTCACAGTGCCCCGATAGTACCACCGATACTAAATATATCCGGCCCTCGGCCACTATAGATTCTCTGCTGCGCATGTGCGGCGTGGGACACAACAACAACAACAACAACTATAGTGGCCGAGGGCCGGATTATATTTAGTACAAGTTTTGCGGGCTTCGCCCGCGACATTAGAGCTTGTACTTTTTGTGGCCGGTCCCCGGCCAGGGAGCCCCGGCTAGGGAGATGTGAGTCACCACGTACCTCCGTCGAGTGCCAAGTGGCACTAGTCCCGCCAAGGAGCGCGCGCTAGCTTTAGAGTTTCGACCACAAGATTCATGGAGTTTGGCAAAAGGGTGAAAGAAAAAAATCCGACATGCAATGATAAACCTGTGAAGGTTCGAACCCGGTACGTCACGTGTAATTGTATGGTGAGGTGTGCCTTGGCGCCTGAAGTCTACGTAAGCAGTTGTAGAAGAAGTTGCACAATATGTACATTGCTAAAAAGGGACAAACTGCGCAACCGCGCAGTGGACGGACGGAGCTCGCGAACTACTTGCGGAGTTCAAGCTCCAGATTGACTGCTACCCCTGCACGGGAGCGCGATGCGCGCGGGGATGAGTGACCTCGCCAAACCCGCAGACACCAGGGGGAAATCGCTTATTACAAGCGGTGGAGCAGATGAAAATCCACGTGTGAGCTTCCCGCGCGTTTGTAACGGGATTTCGTTAATGGAAAGTTTGGTCCAACAGCCCAAAAGTTTGCGACGGTTATATCTGGAGCTCGCGAACACAGGAAATCGCAGAGTTTTCTAGTAGGAGCCATCTGGGCATACGGACCTCTGCCAAATGGCTCATCTGGATGTAACGCCTCAGAAACCTCAAAAATGGGGACGCCGTGGTTTGACCTTTTCGTGATTGGTCGCAACGAAATTTCGCGCAGCTCATTCGTCAAGCGGACCGTAAGTCGCGCCGCTGAGTGGCTGGAGCCGAAAGCCGTTCGAAAGAGTGTTAGCTAAAATTGTGCCAAGGCTGCGTTTTACAAGCTTTAGTATATATGTTGATATCGGACGTACTGCGGGCGTGCCACTGCGCACGGTACTACAGGAGAATGTGGGACTAGCTATGTGGGACACAACAACAACAACAACAACAACAACAACAACAACAACAACAGGAGAATATCTCCGAGCCGTGGTCAGTCCGTCAGGTGGGCTACCAATCACAGCTCGACCAAACGAGCTGACTGACACTGCAAGGCCAAGCCGGGCCAAGGGGGGTGTCCAAAACAAAAATAAAAGACACCATGCTCAAGGGGGGTACTCAAAACAAAAATAAAAGACACCATGCTGAAATTTTCCAAAAGTTGGCCCTTGGACCCTACCTACCTAGCATGTAGGCGCATACCTAGCAACTGAAAACCCTGAGGTCCCAAGGGTTATAGGGGTCGACCTAGGGAGCAAACTGAATATGATCGTCTCAGCGAGCTCTACCGTTTGAGCATATTGGTGTATGGGAAAATTCCGGTTTTCTGAAATGTGTCGTTGGCCGCTGGCGCGACGCGATGCTGGCACGGCACGGCGCTGGATAGCCGAAGCCTAGTGTAGTGGTGGCAGACGGCAGCATACCAGATGGTCCGGCAGCATACCATAACGGCAGGCTCGAGCTACCATGGTCCGGATTCTCCCGATTTCTGGCCTGCGCTGGTCGGTTGTCTCTTTGATACTTCCGTGCCTAGCCAGGGGCAGCACCATCTTGCGGGCAACCCCGGCCCGGCCCCCCCTCTATGGTACCTGCGAAAATTTTGACTGCAGATTTGGGTTCAGCTCGCCAAGTGCTATCAGTTTGTCCGTCAAACCGTTTCAAAATTCCGACCATACAGGGAGCTAGCAGAAAATCCAAGTGTTCAGTTTGTTGTAAAAAACCCATATCGGCCCGGTACCCTACCTACCTACCCTTCAAGTTAACGGGTTTTGAGGCTCTGTAACTTCTTACCTAGATACCCCCTGGGGTTGCGACCAGTGGCAAACATGCTTGTTTTCGCGAGATCTACTCGAATCCAGCATGATGTCAATTTTCTTGTTTTTGAGTACCCCCCTTGCCATCACTGCCGAAATTTTCCAAAAGTTGGCCCTTGGACCCTACCTACCTAGCATGTACAGCTGTATGAGGCGCTATACCTAGCAAAACCCTGAGGTCCCAAGGGTTATAGGGGTCGACCTAGGGAGCAAAATGATCAGCTCCGCGAGCTCTACCGTTTGAGCATATTGGTGTATGGGGAAATTCCGGTTTTCTGAAATGGGTCGTTCAGTTCAGTTAGTGGCCGCGGGCGCGTGGCCGGCGATACTGGCACGGCACGGCGCTGGATAGCCGAAGCCTTGTAGTGGTGGCAGACGGCAGCATACTTCCGTGCCTAGGGGCAGCACCATCTTGCGGGCAACCCCCCCCCCCCCTCTATGGTACCTGCCAAAATTTTGACTGCAGATTTGGGTTCAGCTCGCCAAGTGCCATCAGTTTGTCCGTCAAACCGTTTCAAAATTCCGACCATACAGGTAGAGCTAGCAGAACTGACGGAAAATCCAAGTGTCTTGTTGTAAAAAAAAAAGATCGTCCCGGCACCCTACCTACTTACCTACCTTTGTAAGTTAACAGTTTTTGAGGCTCTGTAACTTCTAACCTAGAGACCCCCTGGGGTTGCGACCAGTGGCAAACATGCTTGTTTTCGCGAGATCTACTCGAATCCAGCATGATGTCAATTTTCTTGTTTTTGGACACCCCCCTTGGCCGGGAAGCCATATCCAGCAGGAAACTGATGTAATAAAATAACTCTGCAGTCTGCCCGGCTGTCGGTCAACCGGCACGTTGCCGTACCTGGCTCGTTCACGTCCTGCCCGGATTCCATTGGCCGGGACCCTCATATCTCACACATACCATTGCTTGACAGGCATAGGTCGCCATAGCCGCCGCATCCGTATGCATGCATCCTTTATGATCATTACCACTCAGGTTGATGCTCCGTTCAAAGATTACCTATCAAGGAGACAACCAGAGCACTGATGCCAGAAATCGGGAGAATCCGGACCATGATGGTAGCTCGAGCCCGCCTGCCGTTACTTATCTTGTCCGCGTGTTCGAGTCGTTCATGATGATGAAGATGAATGGTGATGGAAATGTGTAGCCTTGTGCATTGAAATTATGGTTGGCTTATGACGTGTAGAGCGACTAGATGACCTAGTAGACGGACGACGGTGGGGCCTGAAACAGCTTGCTTGATCAGGGCGTGTGTTTCGAGCCTAGAACAGCCTAGATCTGGCCGGGATGAGTGTCTAGTGGTGAGCACCATTGCTGCGATCGCTCTCCCACCATCACTTACGAGGAAATACCCGCAAATGGAAAACCACTGAAAAGGTCTAGCTAGTCAGTCATTACGTTAGCCATGCCATGATTCCAAACGTCCAAGAACTGCACACGGTGCAAAGGCAAAAATCCGGAGGACAGCACTTTCAAATGTGCGGCGGGAACCAAAAGCCCGCGTATGCCAGAAAACATCGTGTTGCTGCAGCTAGCGACGCGACGATGTGCCGGACAACGAATCCAGTGCCAAGCTCGGAACGGACGCAAAGGAGATCTGGCATCACAGGGTTCAGATGTGAGGAGATACTAGCTACGCGATCCAGCCGGTCCACGACCTGTTTGTAGAGCTTGTGCCAAGGGGCAGCACTGATCGAACAGATGTGGGTGACGTTGCAAAAAACACCGGACTTGACGGAGCATAATGTCTCGGTCATAGTCTTTGACCAACAATGTAGCACATATTCCTTGCTGGATGGATGGAGGTGGGCGAAGCCGCGTAATCGAACGAACCTAACTCAGCTATCTCAGTAGTCTAGAAAAAATCCTAACTACACTATTCAGCAAAACGCCCTTTCCGCTTGGGGGGAGGGGGCTTGCCCACAGGGGCTGGCGTGTGAGCTTGGACAATCTTCTGCCACCGCTTCTTGTTCTGCATGGCAGTCCCAACAAAGAAGAGAGAGGGAGTGAATGCGGTGTTCAAACTGAGCAGGCCGGACCACTAGGTCGGCCAGCAACTGAACATCTGGATGTATAGTTCATGGCAGGCTTACCTAGCTTTCTAGGGATGTCCTTGGGGCCAGGCCAGGTCAGGATGCCGCCCTGGTTGGCCAAGCCGCTGGGGGCCGGCCAGACCAAGGGCGATGTCGACCTGACTGGTGCGAGCAAGATGTCCTACAAATTAATGCCATCCTACGCTGCCTAATCTCGTCTGAAATGCGAGGCATACCCTGATACAAATTAAGACTCTAATGACCTATGCTTGGAAAACCCTACATTTGAACAGTACCTGTCGGAGCATCCTGGTTACCGTGCCGTCTAGCTTAGCCGCCAGTGTGTCCGTGAGTGTCCATGCCTCGGCGCCATACGTAAGCACCGTGAGGACGAGGACCTTGAAGAGCATGCGCTTACGGTGCTCGCCAGGCCCTTCGAGCGCCAGTAGGTGTCGGTTGAGCGTTCGACGGAGCCGGGCCCCGGCCAGGCCGATGCGGATGTCCACATCGTCAGCGGTGTCGGGGAGCATGCTCCCTAACAGTTTGAAGCGATCACGGAACAGGACCTCCGTCCCCGGTCGAGCAGGCGCGGGCGCGGCAGAGGCGGGCGACGGAGGCCCGGCCCAATCACCATCGCCTCAGTTTTGACACTAATCTCCAACCCCACCGCCCTCGCCTCCAGGCCCAGATAGTCCAGCCAGGTCTGAATGTGCTCCCGAGGGGCGCGCGATGAGGGTCAGGAATTCAGTGGTGTCATCCGCATAAATCAGGTAGGCCAGGCGGTAGCTCTAGCGAGTGCCGCCCCCGCCGTGCTCGCGCTCGTTAAGAATGTCCAAGCCGGGCTCGAACCCCTTAAGAGCAGTATTTAAGCGTGCACGTGCCCGGCGCATGACGTGATCCACGACAATAATGAACAGATTTGGGGACAGGACACAGCCTTGCCACACCTCGTGGTGAAGGGGGAATGGTGGGGTGGTGCCTTCCGCAGTCCGCACTACTGCCTGCGAGCCCTCATACAGTCGACGAATGCATGGCAGCAATAAACGCTGGCCGGTACCCGATCCAGAGCTAGGATGGCCCAAAGAGCCTCCCAGAGGACCGTGTCAAAGGCTTTGATATAGTCGACAAAAATGAAGACCAGCGGCAAACTGTCAGGGCAAAGGCGACGCACATCCTACATCAACAGGCGCGCGACAAATACAGCCATGACAGTGTTACGACCACGACGGAAAACCATCTGAGACTCACCCAGGTGTGGGTCCAGCGCGGCGCGTCCGGAGCCTCTGCAGCATCATGCGCATGAAGACCGTCAGCGCGGCGCTCTGGAGGCAGACACCCCTATAGTTACCGGGGTCAGTGCTCAGCAGAGCCCTTCTTGTACAACATGACTCGGATGGCCGTCTGCCACTCAGCAGGCGGAGGCTCATCAGAGAGCAGGACACGGTTGCAGTCTAGATAACGCCAGCAGAAGATCCCTCACCGCCGGGGCAGGGCCGGGTCTTCAGAAGCTCAGCACTGAAAGTTGGTCGGCACCGACTGCCGCGTCGTACCGCAGGCGAGCAAGGGCGCCGTCCAATTCCTTCAAAGCGCGGGGGGGGTGACGTCGTTGGTGGCAAGGCAGCCCTCCTGCAAGGCGGGGACTGACTTGGTAGTCCGCGGCCGAGGAGGGGGGCGCAGGCGGCGGGGCCGGGGTCCGGCAACATCGAGACGGGCGGCTGTCTCGGGGTGAAGCGGCAGGGGGGGGGGCGCGAGCCAACGGTCAAGGCTGACCGGCGCCGTGCCGTCCGGCCCCCGTGTGCTCCACCGGGGTGCCCTGCCGCCGCCCGCCAAGCCGGCCGGTCGAGGTGGTACCACATGTCCTTGCCCTGGTTGCGAGCTTGGCAGGCCGGGCCTTGGCATCTGCGATGCACTGGGCCGCCTGAGTCTACGTCCTGCAGTGAGCGTGCTTGTAGGCCTCCACCAGGGCGGCCTTGATGAGCACCGGTTTCTGCAGCGGGTCCCGGTTACGCTTGAGGCGGTGCCGGGCGGCCAAGACCTTGGGGTCCTGTATGGCGGTAGAGCGGGCCGGGGCGGCGGCGGGGCATGACTGGCAGGTGCCGGGCCGCGCCAGCAACGTGGCGCGGGCCGCGAAGCCCGCAAAAACGGAAGCGTTGGGGGCACCCTTGTCCAGCGCGTCGACGTCCGCCCGGGCGTCCAGGGCCGCCAGGTACTCCTGTCGGCACCGGTTCCGCTCGCGCTCGGCGTCCGTTTAGTCCTCAGGATCCCCCCGGACCGGGCGTAAAGCAGACCAGTCGGGGCGGGCCACTGGGGTCTGGGGTGCGGCGCTCGGGGACATGGATCAACCGGAGCCGAAATTTGGTCGCGCGCACCAACCGGTCGGGTGGTCAGAGCACACCGTGGGCGTGTCGAATACTCGGGTGTCCAGAAACGAAGTATACACCGGGACTGCCGTATACCACCACGTAGTCCAGACAGGCCTGACGGTCGTTAGGGCCCCGAAAAGTGACCAAGTCCTGTGAGGTCCGACGTTGGAAGTGGCAGTTGACAGCAACCATCCCGCTATCGCACCAAAAGGCAGAAAACAAGGGAGTGTTGTCGTTAGCAGCCCTGCTGGCAGGCGCTTTGCGCCTGCCAGCAGTGCCCACGGGGAGCGTGGCATTGGCGTCGAGCAGCATAACCAGGAAGTGGCGGGCCGGGGTGACCCCCTCAAGGCTATGCAAGTCCTTGAAGAACTTCTGGCGTTCCACCTGGGGTAGGCCACTGTGCATGGGGGGCGTAACCCACCCCAACCGTGAGGTGGTGCTTAGACCGCCCATGGCCGGCTCAACTTAGGTGAAATGTGCCTCTGGTCATAAGGCGTGGCGTGAGAAACTAAAGCGTGCTGAGGCTGGTAGCTGCCAGCGGCGAACATGCACAAAAGGCCAACACGTCACCTTGGCCTGGCGTCCCACCGCCAGGAAGTAAAAACGCCAACCGCCTGCCAGGCGATCAGTGCGCACCGAAATATGATAAGCGATTCATGACTCATGTGGCACTGACGACCCAGAAGGCAGTATTTTCCTACCTGAATTTCGCCAATCCTACAAGCTAGTTTGGCCATGCCTGATCTACGAAAATCACGCATCGTAATTCTGAGCAAAATTCAGTTCTAACCGTTTCTAGCCGCGACACGCAAAATTCAATTTTCACTCGCTACTTTCGGTGAGAACGGCATGCTGGCAGCCATATCTAGCACGTGTGTAGTACTCCTACACACAGATCTCGAGTGATTTATCTAGTACCAAATCCGAAAGGCTTGCATCACTCCCCGGACAGGAGAACTTTTGCGGATGACTGTAGGTGTAAGTTGGCGATGCCATGGTAACCGGAGACGTCCGTCCTATAGTCAGCAAAATTGGTGCGAGAGGTCCCCAGTTCGATTACGGTCGGATTCATTTGCAGATCGCGTTTTTCCGCGTTTTCCGCGGCCCGGCACTGAACGCAAAGGTTTTCACCTTTGCGGAGTGTCTGATCAGAATATCTAGCTACGCGCGCGCGAGTGTTCAAAAATTTCCCGCCAAAGTCACGTGATACCTTCTCATCAATGCACGTTGTAATTCACAAGGTGCGGAGGGGACTCATGAATCAGGCTGGAGGCGGTGCAGTTCTAGTCCACAAGGCAGCGAGTAGCGAAGAGCGCTTGTACTGTGTTGCGGCCGGGACTGAAGCCGAGCTGAGTCTCGCTGAGGCCCGTGGCCGTCCAGTGCACTGCGCAGGCGGTTTAGGATGAGCCGCATGAGAAGCTTGAGGGGGTACTTTGGATGCACACCCCTAGCTCCACGTACGTAGTTGCCGCCTTGCCGGGGTCGGCGGGCGACCCAGGCTTGTTCTTGTACAGCATTGTGCGCGAAAACTGTGTTGCCAGGCCGCTGGGGGCGGTTGCGATGACAGCAGAATGGGATTGCAGATGTCTCGAAAGAGCTGCATGGCACTCTAGGATGATGCACCATGACACTAGACACTCCCGGCCACTTAGGCTCGAAACACACGCCCTGATCATGATCAAGCAAGCTGTTTCCGATCTGCCCCCACCGTCTAGGTCATCTAGTCGCTCTACGTAAGCCAACCATAATTTCAAGGCTACATGTGCATTTCCATCTCCATTCATAAATTCATCATTCTGAACGACTCGAAAACGCGGAAAAGATCTAACAGCGCTCCAGCAATTTACCATGGTCCGGATTCTCCCGATTTCACTGGCCTGCGCTGGTTGTCTCCTTGATATACCATGGTCCATGTGTCCAGGAATAGTTGTCTCACTTAATGTTAAGTGAGACAACGTTATACTTAGCTGCTATACATTGCGGAGCCCCCCTTGAGCAACGGGATTCATTTGCATAATTTTAAATCAGATCTTACATCGACAATGACGTAAAATGATTGATCTCGAGTAATCCATCAATGGACATACATCAATGGCCTGCGCTGGTTGTCTCCTTGATACACTTGCAATCAAACTGCCATCTATCGGTCAGATAGACACGTGTGTAGTACTCCTACACACAGATCTCGAGTGATTTATCTAGTACCAAATCGGAAAGGCTTGCATCACTCCCCGGACAGGAGAACTTTTGCGGATGACTGTAGGTGTAAGTTGGCGATGCCATGGTAACCGGAGACGTCCGTCCTATAGTCAGCAAAATTGGTGCGAGAGGTCCCCAGTTCGATTCCGGTCGGATTCATTTGCAGATCGCGTTTTCCGCGTTTTCCGCGGCCCGGCACTGAACGCAAATGGTTTTCACCTTTGCGGAGTGCCTGATCAGAAGATAGACATTCAATTAGTTAGCGTTTGACATTGTGTATAATGAAATAAATACAACATGAAAATATTCGTCACTGTGAGACGGATATATCAAGGAGACAACCAGCGCAGGCCAGAACTCGGATATATGTTTACAATGTCTCACTTAATGTTCTGTTTGTCACATACATAAAAGACAGGGTCAGCGGCCATGGAAAACCAAACCAAGTATTCGCAGCTGGAGTTCCCAACAGGCTCTCAATGAATAAGGCTCAGATCTGAATGCCTGGGTTGGTGTGCATATGACATTGCAAGCATGTGCACAGGCACGTACTCTTTGGTTGTCTCCTTGATGTACGTGTGCATGTACCTTTGTGTAACTGGTTTCCATAGGCCACTTCATGAAGCGAGGTCATACCCACACCGGTGGTGAATACCCGCACACAAGAAAGTAAGGGTCCACCAGGGCTGCTTGATGCTGAGATCCTTGACAGAGATTGTCAAGGTGGGGGGGAAAAAAATAAGAAAGGTTTAAAAATATCCCATCTCTGCTCTTTCTGCCCGGGCCAGCACAAGATCCTGACATCTGCAGGGGCTGGGAAGGTATTTGATGGCATAATGCATGTCGGAATGGGTACCGATGGCGAAATGTGTCTGGCGAAATGCCGCCTGTCTGGATCTACTCCTCCTGCTTTCCTCTCTTCTGGCTAGGCATCGACAAGGTTAACCAAACGTGGCTGAATGACCATGCCAGAGGAGGCTTCTTTTGTGTTTCACTGTGCAGGGCTGACACAGTCTCGTTTCAAGTCCGCATATATACAGCTGCCTCGGGACGCTCAATGCAAGGCCACGCAGTCGAGGAGGCTGGCCACTCAATCGACGAGGTTGGCCATTCAATCGAGGAGGCTGGCCACTCAATCGAGGAGGCTTGCCACTCAATCGAGAAGGCTGGCCATTAAATCAAGGAGGCTGGGAACCATGGAAGAAGGATAACTGAGTTGTTTACCCCTTCTCACGACGTGCACAAAGCATAACGACTCACGGCGCAAACACACTTGAAGGCCGCCTGTGCTCCCTTGCCAGCGATGAGGGGCCAACCATCCCTGCCAAGGCCTGCCTGCTCTGAACGGGTTGGCGGTCAACAAAAATGCCATGTGGACCCTCTTGCAAGGATCCGTCAAGCAGGAATCCGCCTTTGCCACAGGTTGCCGTCGTTCACCGCCGAAGGGCGAAAAGCCTACGTCAACTGTTGCCAACGTTCCACGCCGGGAAGAATGGCTGCTTTGGAACGCACAGTAGTACTACGGAACCGTTGGGTGACCCCGCTGTTGCTGACGGGATCATCCTACAGTTTCGTAGAGCTTGTGCAGGACGACGATTAATCTCCCTGCAAACAGGACAAACACATGTTGCAGATGTGAATAAATGAGATTGACATCAGAAAAAGGTTGATGTGTATGCCACATGTTTGCGCTCCTCGAAAACGAGTTGACGGCTGCCGGCTGCAGCTCCATTGCAATGACTTCTAACATTATAAAGGGATAACGGAAGGGGGAAAACATTCTTCGTACCTTCTCCACACAAGCCATCAAAGCAGCTCCGGATCTTCTCAAAATTGTCTGCATATTTTCAACCCCGACGTCCGGGAGCGCCGAGAAGATTTCGCGAATGCAGGACCCGACGCTGTGTTCGTTTTCACGATAACTGCGATAAAGGGTATTTGTCTCCAGCAGGCTTAACCCGTCCTGTCGTAAGGCCGTTATGTCAACCTGGCGGCGACGGGCAAAAACACAAAAAGTCACAAAGAATATCCACAACGAATGCGGGCAAGTTCAGCTTACACAAATCGGCACACTCGCTGCTCACGAGTTCTTACTACAAAGGTTTTGCAATCCTTACGTAGAGAACAACAGGCAACCTCCCATCGTAGTTAGCCTTTTACAGATTGACGAGAGAGATTTCCTCCCTACATTTCTCCAAGAACCACCTCCGCCCCAATCCCCACCCCCACCCCCATCCAAGGAAAAAGATAGCATGAATTCTTGGAAAAGAAAAACGGCTGCGCAAAGGGATCCAGATTCAAGCTGATGAGAAATTGCAAGCACACACCTCAGCTGTGTATGGATCGCGACCTGTGTCGATGAAGGAGGGCCTCGCCAGGGCAATCGCCGGGAAGGCAAGCACTAGCAGACACAGTAGGAAAATTCGCAACCCCATTGTTATCAAAGGTGATCAATATATGAGCGGCCTCTGGATGTTGCACTTGCTTCCATTCTCTGCTACCAGCCGTTGGGTTTAATTTCTTCTCCATGTCAATGTGCCATCCTCGATGGACGCGACATGACAGCACGTACCAACAAGACAGAAGTCTTTGCTGTCACACCCCATCCCTTGCACATGCCAAGCCGCCTGTCGCTTATCTATAACCAGGAAAAAGGTCACTTTCAGCGTCCAGCCCTGGTCAACGCCGTTTTAACACGCGTCCCCGTGCATCTTGTCCCCTTACGTGTCAAACGTCAGCAAGGCCAGGCCAGAATCTGTCAAGAGCCTCTGGCCTGTATTTTTAGTACTCCCGCGTTTTTTGGGTGGGGCGCAAGATTTCTCTATTGCCGTATTCCGCGCGCTGAGAAGGTATCTTACACGATCCAGACGGTGCAAGCGGACGTGCACGTGGATGTTCCAGCGTGCCAAAGAGGCTCTGCCATATGTCAGTCAGTCAGTTAGTTCATTCCAAAGTCTCCCACGTGGGTTCATGGCCCGGTGACGAGGCGATATGACAATCTGTGACTGCTGGATCTCGCCGAGCTTGGCGGACGTCCTGATGGAACCCCGATCTCTCTCAATATCTACTCTATCGAGATAGTTGCTGTCAGAGGACTGGAGTTGCTGTCAGAAAGAATTTGATACTCAACTAGATCTATCTCATCCTATCCTCGAAGCATATCAAGATGATGTTGACAACCTTTTCCTCCAATTATCCGGCAGCCTACTATTTTTTTCCGGGGATGGGAGTGTTTATTTTCCACTTTTAGCTTACCAAGGTATGCCACAGCTTACACCCCCCGCATTGGTAGTTTTAATTCCCCTCAGCCGAAAGGCCCTTCGGAATTAGACATTAGCGTTTTATTGGTTGAAAGTGCTACTGTGCCCGCCCAATTAATTAATTATTAGTTTGTTTGTTTGGTTACCGAACAACCGTTGAACTGGCTGCGAAATTTTAATAATGTTTGTTTGTTGACTTTGTTCTGTATAACCCAGCCGGATGCACTGCTCTTACGGCTAGGAAAAGCACATTTTTCAGCCAGAGATTTAATATTTCTTTGTTTGTTAGCGAGAAAGCTGCACACGTGACAGGAAAATAATATTTATTTACACTTTCTTTGTTTGTTTGGTAGCTTCGAAAACTACAGTTCACTACACTCGGGAATTAGTTAATTAAAATTCTTTTGCTTTATTTATCGTTTGCAGCTGGCCGGCGCCCAGCCTCATAATTATTTAGTTTTCTTACCAATGCGGGGGGTGTATGCCACATAAGGTACTAGGGTTGGGTCGGTTACCGGTTTTACAGTAGCCCATCGGTACCGGAACCGGTACTTGCCCGGCTTGAAGGCTAAAGCAACGACAACAACAAGAACTGGACATTATGGTTGCATCATCAGATACCCAACGTACCGTACGAAGACGATACTCCGGCCCTCGGCCATTAGGTATAGAATCTCGTCATTGGAATCAACAACAACAACAGCGTCTGAAGTTTTAGATCAATAAGTTCAGGTTACCCTTGGGGACACCAACGACAAAGTTACAGTACGTTTTCCTGCAACCGTACATGTTCCTGCTGAGTATCTTTGTTTCTTGTACGTTTGTGAAGTGTTTGTGATGGCATGCTGTTCAGTGTCTTGGCCCTCGGCCGTTTCCAAATCTCTGCTGCCCATGTGCGGCGTGGGCAACAACAACAACAACAACAACAACAACAACATCAGTACGTTTTCCAGTGTTTCCAGCTTGTTCCTCGGGCCTACGTGAGGGTCCGGGACCACCTGAATACTCACAGGTTTTGCTGGCTGCTACCGGTCACGACTTGACCGGTCACGCTGGCGCCTTGGCTTTCCAGCCCCGAGATTGCGATGATCCCTGCGATGAACAGGCAAATTACACGGAGACGTCAACCATGCATTACCAACAGTACGTCGCCATCGCCTCTGCGGCCGGATTCGCTCCGTAAAAAGTTTATTCTGTTTGGTGCGTCAGGAAATTGAGAAGTCAATTTCCCTCGCATTGAAGGTATCCAGTGCTATAAGGAAAGGCATTCGTTGTCACGATGCAGACTGCTTCCCGTCCTGTGGTCGCGGGGATGGCGTTGCACGCTAGTTTACCCGTCCCAATTGCGACGTGCAATTCTGTACCTGTTACCTCCGGCGCAATACATGCAGCTCGGGCGCCATCTGAGCACAAAGTGAAAGGACTTTTTAAGGGATCCGTGCGGTCGCTACAATTGAGCCATACACGGACGTCGAGAAATTTAACAAGGCGCCCCGGGCAGATCGCATGCACAGCGACCGCTGTGGTCGAGCAAACGGAGCAAAAGCCAGAAATAACGACAGACGTAAAGCCCAAGCGCGGTGGGAATAAAAGCGGCGCGTCGTCGGTTGATTCGGGTGTTAGGCTGGAAGGCATTGGAAAGACGTTTAAGAATCAACAAGTGCTTGTCGACGTATCGTGGGAAGTCAAGAAGGGAGAGCGCGTGGGGCTTGTCGGCGTCAACGGTGCCGGGAAAACGACACAGTTGCAGATAATTGCTGGCTTAATGGAGGCTGACAAAGGCGAGGTATAATTTTGGCTCCCATGCATGTGCTCCTCGCCACAGGTTTCCTCGAGGTTTCCATTTGACTATTAAAGAAGTCGTAGCTCGCCGAATTCTTATTTGTGGCTTGCTCAACGCACGGTAGGTTTGTCCGGATCTGTTTCATCCGAGACATTTTACAAGTACTCCCACGTGCACACTGCTAGTGAAAATCGAAAATCTGCAAGTGTGCCTTCCAGGGAGGTTTGAATATTATATATACATTGGATTGTATAAATATTGGATTCTATACATATAGGAGGCTGGAGACCACGTGTTAGGGCGTGATCCCACCAAGGCACAGGATCTGATATACGAGGCTGGAGAAAGCGTGCTGGGGGCGCGATCCCACCAAGGCAAAGGCTAGGGCTCCAGTGCATGCGAGCAAGCATGGGGCCAGGGGGGGGCGCCAGTGCACGTGACTGTGTGAATAATGGAATGCGTCAGGTCACTCAGCCACACCGAGCACTTCAAGTCTAGTCTGCGTAAGGGATTGCTTTCCGAGCATGTTGGGGGTTGTCTTGCGAAGCATCAGGACTGCGTGCTTAGCTGCCTACTATATGCGCTGGGTGTGTGGATGAGAGTCCGACACAAAGGGGCAAGGGGGGCGGGACCTTCAACGGGGACTAGAAAACTGGGATCCAACCAGGGTGGTTGCATTGCAAAAGTTACAAGAAGGCGATGGAGGGGGAGGGGGAGGGGGAGGGGGGGGGAGGGGGGGGGGAGGGGAGGGGAGGGGGAGGGGGAGGGGGAGGGAGGGGGGGGAGGGGAGGGGGAGGGGGAGGGGGGGGAGGGGAGGGAGGGGAGGGGAGGGGAGGGGGAGGGGAGGGGAGGGGAGGGGGAGGGGGAGGGGAAGGGGAAGGGGAGCATGGCACGGGGAGGGAAGGAAGCCGGCGCCTTGCCGCTATTGATAAATGGCTGGCTGGAAAGTTCAAGATGACATCTAGCTAAAAAAAAATAGTTACATATATTTTGTTTTATGTATATATATACATTGAGAATGATAGATTACAGAGGTGAGATGGGCATGCAACATAAGGAAAAACCCGAAAAGGAGAAGAACCCTGAAGAAATTAATAGGAATCTGACACGGACATCCAAGGATCACGCCAGCTGCACAAGGTACAACTAACTACATTACAAAACTACGACACGCAGCAACAGCGCTGCCGGCCCACCGTGCAGAGTTAGTTGTATATATATATTGGCCCATCATATGTATAGCGAACCGATGGACCCATGCGAAACTATTTATGCACACGTTATGTGGATGTCCAGCCATCCCACAAACGTGCCTCCCTTGAATCTCGCGATCCTGCCACCCAATGCAACAAGAAAGTAGAACTCAAACATTTGAGGGTGTCTCTATTCTCTACCCTAATCCATTTTGCCTTTGTAGCAACAAATGCCTGGGCGGCTCTTCCCACCCCACCCCACCCCATGAGGCTGTCACTGTAATTAATCCCACGTGGAAAGGACTCCAAAGCATCCCCGCAGGCGCTCCGTGACTCCTGTAGTGGGGCTCGTGGATATGTATAGTTGGGCAATCGAACGGCGGTCGCTGTGCGAGGCTGAAACAATGTGCCAGTGTTCGTGTATTTAATTACGGTATTCTAATCAGTGAGACCCAGTCACGCTCCCCGAGTGCTTCCGCCTTCTGCCTTCTGTACCATATCTCCAGCGGCCGGCTTGGCCATGCCCTGCCGTTGCATTCACCTTCCAACCCTTTGCGACACCCCCATGCACAACACAACTAGTAAGGCTTCGCAAGGCAACATGGTGGGGGTGGATGGTGAACATGTTGAACCCGTCCTCTTTGGCACCTGCCCCCACCGCATGCCCAGGACCCCAACCCCTCAATCTGCACGCCCTTGTGCCCCCTTTGCCCCGCTCCCGTCAACCGTTTCCACGCTGCATCCCCACCCCTTGTTCCCTCCCCCTTCTTTGCCCCCTTATCCCCGTGCCCCCTTCCCCCCTATTCTCTCCTCCGCATCCCCTATTTCCTCTTCGTCTTCCCACCTCCCTCCTTTCCATGACATCTCCATTTCTTCGTATAGTTTTTCAAGGCTTTCATGTACCTCCCTTTCTTCCCTGAACTCAACCTCCTCCGCTCTTCCCCCCCCCCCCCCAGGTCATCCGTGCGAACGACCGCATGCAGGTGGCCTACCTGACCCAGGAATTCGACGTGGACGGCACACGCACAGTGCGCGAGGAGCTGGCCTCGGTCTTCTCCGAGGCGCTCGCCGTGCAGAAGCGCACGGCGGAGATCGAGGGCGAGCTGGAGGGTGCCACGTCGGACATGGCGCGCATGACCGCGCTGCTGGACGAGCTGGACGCACTGCAGCAGAAGGCGACGGCGGTGGACCTGTACGGGTGCGTGGGTTATCAATAGCCAGTCTTTCATCATGTTCTGGTCGTGCTCGTATTGGCGTTTGGTAGCACGATGAATGGGAGGCGCTGCAGCAGAAGGCGACGGCGGTGGACTTGTACGAACATGTGCAATGAATATGTCAATCTACGTACGTTAAATTAGCCAGTCGCCGGTGTAGTCGGATCAAAATTGGCTCTTTTTTAGCAAATTAGCAAATTAGCAGAGGGCGGGGGCCGAGATTAATTAGAGGTACCTTGAAATTTAATAATAGGCATGCCTCCATCGAGATATATGTTTGGAGGCGAGTTTCTATCGGCATAAATTTGTGTTATTGTACGACAACATGTCAAGGGTGACGGAAAGTACTGAAGTCACGGAAGTGTCGCGGAGATGTTTCTAGATCGATTGCGCCGTTTCCAAATCTCCGCTACCTGTGTGCGGCGTGGGCAACAACAACAGCAACAACTAGATCGATTGCGCATTCGACGGTTAAAAGGCAGATAAGCGGTTGACTGGTAGTACTGTACGGCGGTGTTGGACGGAATTTCGGGTCAGCGATGCGGACTTTGCATCTCAAGTTGTACATGGAAAAGAGCCCTTGCGTCGCGCTGTGCTGTGGCGAACTTATTCTCCGCCGTCGGATTGCACCGTCGACCAGCGTCGATGAACCCAACGCAAGCCATGTGCGAAAAGAAGTAGAAAATGGCGCGGCGGCAACGGCTTGCGACTTTGGTAAGTTACCAAACTTGCAGCCCGGCGAATCCGCGTCAAGCAGTCCGTAGGTAGTCCGCCGGCATGAATAAAGTGACAATTTTGACAATTTGAGAACTGATGACAACCTAGTCGGATCAAAATTGGTGTAATCGCATTCCAGTTGGCGTGGTTGCTTTCCCCCGCTCCCCATTGACGTACTTTCGTTGACTGCCCTCACCCGACCCCAATTTTCCCCTCTTCTCCCTCCCCACCTCCTGCATTGTCCGCAGGATTGACAAGGTTCTGCCCACGCTTTGCTTTCCCCCCTGCCCCTTGTTAACGTTGCTATGCTGGCCTTCCGTTCCCCCCTGCTCCACCTCTTCCCCCCCTCCTTCCCCCCTCCTTCCCCCTCCTTCCCCCTCCTTCCCCCCTCCTTCCCCCTCCTTCCCCCCTCCTTCCCCCCTCCTTCCCCCCTCCTTCCCCCTCCTTCCCCCCTCCTTCCCCCCTCCTTCCCCCCTCCTTCCCCCCTCCTTCCCCCCTCCTTCCCCCCTCCTTCCCCCCTCCTTCCCCCCTCCTTCCCTCCTCCACCCCGTTCGACAGGATCGACCGCAAAATTGACAAGATCCTTCCCACGCTGGGCTTCACGCCCGACGACGCAGACCGGCTCGTCGCCTCCTTCTCCATGGGGTGGCAGATGCGCATCTCGCTTGGTAAAGTCCTGCTCCAGGAGCCGGAGCTGATCCTGCTGGACGAGCCGACCAACCACCTGGACCTGGACGCAATCACGTGGCTGGAGGGGTACCTGCGGGGGCTGGACATCCCGATGGTCATCGTCTCGCACGATCGGGAGTTCCTCAACCAGCTGTGCAATAAGGTGGGTGCGGGGCATGTGTGTGTAGGTACATGTGGGTGGTCTGGTCCGTGGGAGAAAGGAACGGTGCGATGGAGGTAGCCTCGACATCCCGATGTTGTTTGTGTCACATGAGCGGGAGTTCGTTGACCAGCTGTGCAGCAAGGTTAGTGTGGGCACATGAGTGTGCGGGGTTAGTTGTGGCTGGGTGGGTGGGGAGTGAGGGCGCAATGGGGGAGGGGTGACGCGCGCCGAAGGTTATTGCCTCACATGACGTAGAGTTTGTTCAACGGGCTGTGCAACAGGGTGGGTGCGCGGGAAGCTTGGCAACCCGGCTGCCCTTTGCAGCCAGTAGCCTGCCATGCTTGTCTCGGGTGTATGCATGGTGGGTGGGCGGGCGGGCAGGCGGGTAGGCGGGCGGGCGGGTAGGCGGGCGGGCGGGTAGGCGGGCGGGCGGGCAGGCAGGCGGGCAGGCGGGCGGGCGGGCGGGCGGGCGGGCGGGCAGGCGGGCAGGCGGGCGGGCGGGCGGGCGGGCGGCGGGCGGGCGGGCGGGCGGGCGGGCGGGCGGGCGGGCGGGCGGGCGGCGGGCGGGCGGCGGGCGGGCGGCGGCGGGCGGGCGGGCGGGCGGGCGGGCGGGCGGGGCGGGCGGGCGGGCGGGCGGGCGGGCGGCGGGCGGGCGGGCGGCGCGGCGGGCGGGCGGGCGGGCGGGCGGGCGGGCGGGCGGGCGGGCGGGCGGGCGGGCGGGGGCGGGCGGGTGGGTGGGTGGGTGGGTGGGTGGGTGGGTGGGTGGGTGGGTGGGTGGGTGGGTGGGTGGGTGGGTGGGTGGGTGGGTGGGTGGGTGGGCGATGCATGGAGCAGAGAGCAATGGGTCCACCTGATGGGTATTGTCTCGCACGATCGAACGTTGCTCAACCAGAGGTGCAACAAGGTGGATTCTGGGGGTACAGGGGGGGGGGCAGGAAGGAGCAGCTTGTGCTCCTTGGTGTGGTTGTGGGCAGTGCAACTAGAATAAGTGGATTCCAACCGCCTTAACGGTTTCCTTGCAAACCAGGTGGGGGGCTGCCGGCTTAATAATGTGGCTGCCTTGGAAAGCGTTAGGGCGTGGGTGTGGGTGGATGTAATGATTTGAAGGTGAGGAGAGTACACTTGTCCGCGGCTTGTTCCGCCCCCCCTCCCTTTCCGTTTGCCATGGTCACTCCCTACTGCCGTGCTGCCCCGTTGTTCTGACCTTCTTGCCCACGCGGCTTATTTTCTTGCCCCCCAGGCAGATTGCCATGGTCACTCTGTTGCCCCCGTTGTGCCATTCGCCATAAAGACGTCCCCGCGCAATGCTCCTGTTCCTCCCTGTGCTATTCACCATGGTCACTCACATACCCCTCGTGACGTTTGCCAACATTACTCCCATGCCCCTCGTGAATCTTGCCAACATTACTCCCATGCCCCTCGTGACGCTTGCCTACGTTACTCCTGTGCCCCTGGTGCCGCTTGCCAACATTACTCCCATGCCCCTGGTGCCGGCCGCCAGATCGTGGAGACCGAGATGGGTGTGTCGACGACCTACCTGGGCAACTACGACCAGTTTGTGGCCACCAAGAAGACACAGTTTGAGATGCAGATGGCTGCGTGGGAGCGCCAGCAGAAGGAGATCGCGAGGCAAGAGGAGATGGTGCTGCGGCTCGCGGGCGGCGCGCAGGCGGGTCGTGCGGCCGCAGCAGAGAAATCGTTGGAGAAGCTGGCCGAGGGGGACGGTATGGTCAAGAAGCCGAGGGTCATCAAGCACCGGAGGTTCCGGTTCCCGGATGTTGTGCGGTCGGGGCATGAGGTCATGGTCGCCAAGAACGTCACGCACAGCTATAACGACAAGGTGGGTGGGCATGCAACAGCTATGGTAACAAGATGGGCGTATTTGTGGCTCGCAAATTTACAGTGACATGTGTGGGTGTCAGGTACAGCGTTAAGGACAAGGTGTAGGTGGGTGTGGCAAAGATGTAGCGACAAGGTGGGTCTATTGGTGGCTTGCATTTCTAGAATGAGATGTTGGGTGTCACGCACAGCTAGGAGGACAAGGTGGGTGGGGTGGGGTGTGTCTGGGTGGGTGGTTGGGTGGGCGGAGGGGCGGAAGGGCGGAAGGGCGGAAAGGAGGGAGGGAGGGAGGGAGGGAGGGAGGGAGGGAGGGAGGGAGGGAGGGAGGGAGGGAGGGAGGGAGGGAGGGAGGGAGGGAGGGAGGGAGGGAGGGAGGGAGGGAGGGAGGGAGGGAGGGAGGGAGGGAGGGAGGGAGGGAGGGAGGGAGGGAAGGAAGGAGGGGTGGGGGGGTGAGGGTGGGTAACACAGCTATAGTGACAAGGTGGGTCCATTGTGGCTCGCACAGCTGTCATGAGAACCCAACCAACCAACCAACCAACCAGCCAGCCAGCCAGCCAGCCAGCCAGCCAGCCAGCCAGCCAGCCAGCCAGCCAGCCAGCCAGCCAGCCAGCCAGCCAGCCAGCCAGCCAGCCAGCCAGCCAGCCAGCCAGCCAGCCGGCCAGCCAACCAACCAACCAACCAACCAACCAACCAACCAACCAACCAACCAACCAACCAACCAACCAACCAACCTTCCTTGAACCTACCTGCGCTAACAAGCAAACACATATGCTGTTCAGCGTTCTGCTTGTCAACCGATTCACCAGTTTGCCCGAGTATACACCCACCACATGTGGGGCTTAATGACGCATCTGTCCACCCACCACATATAATATTGAATGAGGCCAGCCTTAACAGCCCCATCTCCCTCCCACCGCCCAACAAACGTATACGCCAACTGCCTTGTCTGTATGTGTGCGCTGCTCACCCATCATTGATGCCTCGTGCAGCCTGGTGGTTTATCCGCCTGCCCTTTTAGTTCTTTATATTCAGCAATCCAACTATCAACCAGCTCATCAATGTGCCCATGCATACGTTTGCAACGTATCACCCACCGCGGATGGCGCTCACTAAGGCCTGCCCGAAAGTACAAACATCCACTTCTCACTCTTCAGTTCACCAATCAAACTAATTCGCCAGTGTATACACCCAGTTACTCACCCACCACCCATGCTGTTCAACGAGGCCAACCTGACAGTCCACTTCCTAATGAATATTGTCACTGCTTATGTAGTAGTTGTTGTTTTTGCTGCTATCTGTGTTGTATTTTCTGTACTACAGATGCTGTTCAACGAGGCCAGCCTGACGGTCCACCGTGGCGAGCGTGTTGCCATTGTGGGCCCCAACGGTTGCGGCAAGTCCACGCTGCTGCGCTTCATCATGGGGACCGAGAAGCCAGAGATGGGGGAGGCGAGGCTGGGCTCGCACCAGGTGCTGCCAAACTACTTTGAGCAAAACCAGGTGAGAAATAAGGGCAGTAAGGGCTTATCTTTACATGGCGGATGCAAGGGGGGAAAGTACGCACTTTTTTGGAAGGTGCAACGAGGGGTTGGTCTTTTCTGGGCAGGGGGGCCGCGGCGGCATAGCAAAACCAGGGGGGCAGGGCACCGAGGCCATGCTACAAGACATGCGAAGAGTGTTTTGGTGATTGCGGGAAGGGCTCGGGCAGGGCAAACTGACCATGGAGCGATGGGGGAGGTGGCAGGGAGTGCTTGTCGCAGGGGATGGTTGAAGCAGGATGCCACGGTGCGGTGCAGGCACATGATGGAGGGTGAGGCAAGGGGTTGAAACTGTGCAGAGCACGAACGGCTGGACTGGCCAGTCGAAGCATGCTGCGTGCTGGTTATCCTGCTGTGCGTGCACCGTGCCCTCTATCCCGTGTGCTCAGCTTAGTGTGCTCCATCGCCAATCCAATGAGCTCATCAAATGTGCTCAACCGCCTGTGTAATGTCTCTCATCTAGTATTCTCAGTTGTCTATCGAAGTTGCTCAATCTAATGTGCTCAACGGTACATCTAACGTGCTCAATCTAGTATCCTCAGTTGTCTATCTAAGGTGCTGAATCCCACGTGTGTCCTTGTTTAACATGCTCCCATGTTGTTCTATTTTGTGAACGCCCACGGCACCATGTGACGGTGTGGGTCGGGCACTTGATCGTGTGCGTCACAGGCGGAGGCGCTGGATCCCGAGAAGAGCGTGCTCCAGGTCATCGAGCAGGCGGCCGAGGGGTGGAGGTTTTCTGAGATCAAGGTGGGTGGACCGCGCCGGTAGGGTGGTGTGGCAGTAGGGTGGTGTGGCAGTAGGGCGGTGTGGCAGTAGGGCGGGCGACCATGCCATCTCCTTGAACAAACGTCTTGCAGAAGGAATCCAGCAGATGTAAACGCACGGAAAGGGTTACAGCAGAATGAGTCAGGGAGAAAAAATCGAGCAGAATAAATCCAGCTTAATGTATTCCGATTCCCGTCATTCTGTGTCGGCTCCCCCTCCCCCCCTCCCTCCCTCCAGAGCCAAGTACGGTACTTAACAGATCTCAGCCTTCCCTTTGCACGATAGGCTGCCGTGCTCACCTGTCTGCTCCTTGGCTTCCTGGCACAGGTTTTGTGCCGCATGTGTAGAAGGTACTTACATTTGGTGCAGCACTCTTTCACTCTTGGCCAATACATCAGGCCACGACAGCAGGCCACTGGCCACTTTGCCATACCACCCTGCAGACCAGCTGTAGTGCATCACAGACGGATGACGCAGGCACTGTATACCCTTGCAACGGGGAGTGCTCTGCCAGGGCTACGTCTCAACCATCGATTGGTTTCCTGCATGGAGTCGAACAATGGTACCTGACCATGTCCGAGAAGAGGTTCATTCATTCACATGCCTCCCTTGGAAGAGTATATGTTCCTAGGCCTAAATATTATGTTTTATTTATGTTCTTTAGCGTTTGAGAATTGTAACTGTCACGGAGCACCCTGGCACGCGATACAAACCCTGTCATTGGGTAGCGACCTCCATCCTGGATTGATGCACCACAAGAAGCATCGCAGGCTTGGTCTGCCCTCCCTTGCCTGATGTGGCCTCGTTAGCCTGGTGCCGCCCATCCGACCTTTGGCTGGCCGGACCCTCGCCACATCCTTCTTGTGTGCCAAACACCCTGTCCTTCCTCTTTTCGCCCCCTTCCCCTTTTCGTCCCCTTTCCGTCCCCTTTCGGTCCCCCTTTCCCTCCCCTTTCGCCCCCCATCCGTCCCCTATTGGTCCCTTTGGTAGGCTCCTTTTGGCTCTCTGGGACTTTCTTGTCTCAACAACTTAAAACGCTTCTTCGATTCGGCCCCCCATCCCCAGGCGCTGCTGGGCCGGTTCCAATTCAAGGGCGAGGAGGTCCACAAGAAGGTTGAGTGGCTGTCTGGTGGTGAGAAAGCGCGCCTGGCGCTCGCCAAGTTCATGGTGACCAAGGCCAACCTGATGGTGCTGGACGAGCCGACCAACCACCTGGACATCCCCACCAAGGAGATGCTCGAGGAGGCACTGCGCTCGTATGAGGGCAGCGTTGTGGCCGTCTCGCACGACCGCTACTTCCTGCGCCAGATCGTCACACGCGTGGTGGAGATCCGGGACGCCAAGGTGGTCGACTACGAGGGTGACTATGACGTGAGTAGTGTTTCAATATGGAGTGGTGCGGGGCTGATAGCCAGGGGGCCAGCGATGGGCGTATTTTTGTGTGTTATGATGACGGCCGTGCTTATGACTTGTTTGTTTTGATGGTCCAAAGGTGGTCAACGAGAAGGGGGACTATGAAATGAGTGGGGGGGGCGTGGTTGTGTGGTTGTAATGGCCAAGTTCATGAATTGGATGTGTCGGGGTCTGAAGGTGGTGGACGGCAAGGCTCAGCATGACGTGAGTGAGGGTGGGGTTGGGCGGTGAGGAGCGGGGGGGATGGACTGTAACTGCAACGTGGGCTGGGAGGGTGATTGTGGGTTTTGAGCTACAAAAGGGACTATGATGTAAAGAGGGGGAAGAGGGGGGGGGGTATTTCTGCGACTATAGTTGGGAAAAAACATGGTACGGTGATCGGTGACATGCCTTGTGAGTGTGAGATGTGCTAGGGTTTCAAGGTTGTCCACTAAGAGGGTGACGATTGTGTCCTGTGCTTGCTTTCATCCACCGGATAAATGTGTCATGTGCTTGCCGTATTCCCTATCAATTCGTATTTCTTATCGCTGATGGCATCCTCGCGAATGCGCCCTGTGCGTGCTGTGGTTCCTCTTGTTGTTGCTGTCACCCGCCCCGTAATTGCATCCTGTGCCGGCCACCAGTACTACCTGTACAAGAACGAGACGGTGGCCGCCAAGGAGGCGGAGCGCGAGGCGGCCGCGCTGGAGATCGAGAAGGAGAACATCAAGGCAAAGTCCAAGATGTCCAAGGTGAGCGGCCACATCTCTTAATGACGCTGCTGTTAATAATGCTAATCACACCAATGATAGTAATAGAGCAAGGCCACATCCAGGATGTCCAAGGCGGGTATGGGCGCATGGCAGTATTTGAGACATCGGGGGGGAGGTGGTGGAGGAGAACATCGAGGCCGAGACTAAGGTGTGGGGGGAGGAGGAGGGGGGAATAAGGAAGAATTAATGGGGAGAAAACGTGAGAGAGGGCATCAGGGGAGAACATCTTGGCGAATCGCAATTCGTCCAAGGTGAGGGGGCCACTGAGTGGTATCGATGAGACATCCAGCGCTGGCCTGATATCTGGAAGACCGTCACCCTGGTAGCTCGATCCTGCCATTATATAATCTGCGTATATACCCTAGTCATGTTTCAGTCACATTTTTGGCTGTCATATTCCTTGGGCCGCAACTTGCGTGTGGCACTTGCTCTCTTGGTCAGGCGGAGAAGGGACGCTTGCATGCATTCTTTTGTAGTTGGTTTTTGTTTTTTGCATGTTGCACGGTACTTTGGTGATTGGGGGGGTAGGTTGGCGGGGGCGGTGGTTCGGATCGCATGTAATGCATATCGGTGTGTTGGTCAGGCGGAGATGCTCACGCTCTCTTTTTTGTCATGATTCCTCTTCGCCTTGTGCATGGGCGTGTGTTGGTCAGGCGGAGAAGCTGGCTATCAAGAAGCAGAAGGCGCAGAGCTACCAGGCAAATAACGCCAAGGGGAAGCAGAACAAGAACGCCAAGCGCTGGAACTGAGTGGCATCTGCCCAGAGGTGGCAATGGCCGTGCGGTTCTTGAGCGGTTCTTGAGCGTATTGTCAACTTGACATCGGTTGGTGGAGGGAAGGGCATGAGTAGTGCCACGTGTTGTTGCAGCATGTCAGCGTGGAGATTGGATTTGTGGGGACCTGTCACGGCCCTTGACGTTTTGGTGGGGCCTGCCTTTGTTTTTAACACAGTTCTAAGGATTTCATTCCATTTGGGTCATCTTAGGTATTTCCATCATTTCGCTACCATCGTGAAGGCTGTTGATTTCACAAGTATGCGGAAGATGTCAAGCACGTTCTGGTAGGCTTGAAGTTGTTGCCACTCCTTTCTGTTGGCGTGGTTTTCAGACCTTTCTCACTGTTTTAGTCAGTTGCGTCACCAGAGGGTTGCTAGATGCATGGCTGATGGGCGAGGCACGTTTCGCTTTCTGGTGTCGAAAGCAAATTCTGGCTGCTTCGCAGGTGACATAGCTGAGCTTGCTGCTGTCAAAGAACGCACTGGATTTGTATTACTTTCTAATTGTAAATACAGTTTGCAAGTGGTGCATGGTTCTTGATCCCATCCAACATGCTTGGAGAATGGGTGACCTGGCTAGAGTAGCAAAGGGGATATCATCCTGGGGTTGATAACGTGTGCGTGGGGGCCTCTACCCTGTTGTACCATACACCTGTGGGCCGCATAGGATCTAATGTTATAGGATCTTTTTTCATGCCAAGCGCCAAGTAAGTACAAGTACTTGCGTGTCATGCGCATGGGCTTGCCACGGAGTACTATGTGAATCTCATTTAGAAAAATAATTACACGGAACATACGAACAGCGTAGACCTGCATCATTCATTCATTCATTCGTTCATTCATTCATTCATTCGTTCATTCGTTCGTTCGTTCATTCATTCATTCATTCATTCATTCATTCATTCATTCATTCATTCATTCATTCATTCATTCATTCATTCATTCATTCATTCATTCATTCATTCATTCATTCATTCATTCATTCATTCATTCATTCATTCATTCATTCAGTTCATTCATTCATTCATTCATTCATTCATTCATTCATTCATTCATTCATTCATTCATTCATTCATTCATTCATTCATTCATTCATTCATTCATTCATTCATTCATTCATTCATTCATTCATTCATTCATTCATTCATTCATTCATTCATTCATTCATAGACACGTGACTGCGCAGCATCATACCAAGCGCGAGACACATGCAACGGCCGTCTGATGTGAACTGAAGCTCAAAGTCCGTCGGGCCAGAAGTTTTCCTTCTATGTGGTAGTGGTCCGGCCTTGCCGGACAGTCAGCCGTAAGTGCGTATACAGGGCTCATGCAGAAGTTGCCAGCCGACGCCGCGGAGCTTCTATATGATCCACACACCTGCGGTGAGCTTATATACTGACTAGCTGGGCGGCCCCGCCGGCGACCGGAACTAATTATTGCGCAATCCGGCCGTGCCAGGAGCCGAGGACAGCCGAGTCGATCAGTCAGCGCCACATGCAGCCGAGTTCACTAGATGAGACTTCTTAGTCTACAGTACATAGTTAGACATCTTTTTTTTCCCGGGTAAATGGGTATTTTTTATTAACCAATAGGAGTTAGACATGTTTGACTTAACAATTCTCTCCATTAATTAATTAGGAACATAACTCCGTTGGGAGTGTATGTAGCACATATCCCAGAGAGGGGCATATGGCATACATTCTGAGCTACTTCCTGCAAGGGTGCAAGGGAATGTAAACGACACTTGCTCTAGGTGCACCAAGGGCACCTGCACCCCCCAGAGTCTCAAGCTCAACCCAACGAAGGGGAGCCTGTCATGGGGGGGGAAGATCATCATCATGGCTATACAAGAGCTAGGGCATGGCGTCTCAGCAGAGATCTGACTCCCTGCATATGGGCACTGCATAATGAAATAAAGCTAGGCATCATCTGGAGTGTGGCACATCATACTAGGCACACATGTACATGACTAAAAATGCTAGGCATCAGCTGGTATAGTGCCTGTAGTAGGCGTGCATGTACAAGGCCACGGTCTAACTATTCTACAGTACCGCTGCTGTATTCCCCTAAGCTGGGGCGGCTGGAGTCGCTGGGGCCGCGGTGGTCGCTGGGGTCGCGTGCCAGGGCTTGTGGCCGATGTAGATGGCCTCCCCCTTCCTGTACACCGGCTGTCCCGCCTTGGTCTGCCGGAGCTGGAGGTAGGGCAGCCATAGCTCCTGTCGTCGTACGTTGTTGCTGCGCCAGGGTCAAGTCGTCGTCCACAGTGAAGGGAGTGTTCTCGAGCCGCTTGCGGCGTGTGAGAAACGAAATCTTGTCCGCTGGGCTCTTAATTAAAGATGAGAAAAAGCGGGGGCGCCCCTGCCTTACCGCGCACGCGGGGAAGGCGGTGGGCGACCAGCTTAATCCCACCAAGAAGGCCCATGCGATCAAGGATTTTGCTCTCAAAACGCACGTGCAAGCTTCTCGGAATTCTCACCTTCCTCCATGTCGAAGTTCTTGAGTATGACGTTAAGGCTGCGCTTGGCGAGCTCGGCCTCCTCGCGGATCAAGGTCAAGCGTCTGCCGCTGCAGCTGGGCTGCGACGGCGGAGCTTGCCGGTGGATGTGGTGTGCTGCTTAAAAGCATGTCCACCCAGGTCTGGGTGGAAGGAGCAGCGCCAGCCAGGCCGGCGGGGGCTGACTTGGCGGCAAGGTCCTTCACCGCCTGGGCGGTGAGGCCTGCGGTCATTTTGCACGACCTCGATGGCGATGGCGTTGCGCTGGTCGATGTCGCGGAGCTGGGCGGTGATGGCATCGGAGGTGGGGGTGGTGGCGGTGGAGGAGGCGAGGAGGGTGGAGGTGGTGGTGGAGATGGTGGAGAGGAGGGGACGGCTCGGCAGCCAGCGCGTGCCGCCCATGGCCGCCACATCTGCAGCGATCGAGGGGGGCCACGTGCTGTACGAGGGCCTCCTGAAGGGAGCGGATGGAGGATCGATTCAGTCAAGGTGGTGGTGATGGGCTTGGGGGGCCAGAGCTCCCCGATGGAGCGTCCAAGGAGGGAGAAGAGGGCGTATATGTTTGCAGCCGGGGGCGGTGGGCGGTGAGGATGTATTCGTATGGGCCCGCTTCCGAAGGTAGGAATCGACGAGGCGACCCTAGTGGAAGAGCTGCTACGTGTTTGCACATTTCGATAAGCGAGGCGTGAGACCCCCAGATTACACGTATAGCTCAGGATGCAGTCTTCGGTGAGCTGGTCAAAAACGCCGGGCTGGCTGGCGTCAAAGTCGAGTGCTCCTCAAAAGTCGGCTCGGCAGGGCGACTGCGCTTGGGTTCAGGCGACGCTGCTGGCGAGGCGAGCCCGGGAGGGGGCTGGGCAACCACTAGTAGTAGAGCTTGGCTAGTGGCGCCACTGCCTTGTGGGCCGGTGGGCGAAGCTGCAGCCGGAGCTGTAGACGTATTTTCAGGGCCAAGCGCAGCCGCCAGGCTTCCTTGCGCAGAGGAGCGTTTGCTCGCCAGATATTGCGTGATATAGCGTCGGGAAAACATTATATCAGCATGTGCGTCTTAGAAAGACGAAGCGATTGTGATACTGATTCACAGCCGAATTCAGTGCTCAAGTTACTCTCAAAGTTATGAGCTCCGTTGTCGATCCGTCAGCAATCAGCGCGCGCCATGGCTACCTCATGGCTTTTTGATTGTCAGAGCTGCACGACTCTCTCCATACTAGTGTCATTCAGTCATTCAAAGTCAGTAACTTCGTTGTTGTTGTAATTGTTGTTGTTGTTGTTGTTGTTGTTGTTGTTGTTGTTGTTGTTGTTGTTGTTGTTGTTGTTGTTGTTGTTGTTGTTGTTGTTGTTGTTGTTGTTGTTGTTGTTGTTGTTGTTGTTGTTGTTGTTGTTGTTGTTGTTGTTGTTGTTGTTGTTGTTGTTGTTGTTGTTGTTGTTGTTGTTGTTGTTGTTGTTGTTGTTGTTGTTGTTGTTGTTGTTGTTGTTGTTGTTGTTGTTGTTGTTGTTGTTGTTGTTGTTGTTGTTGTTGTTGTTGTTGTTGTTGTTGTTGTTGTTGTTGTTGTTGTTGTTGTTGTTGTTGTTGTTGTTGTTGTTGTTGTTGTTGTTGTTGTTGTTGTTGTTGTTGTTGTTGTTGTTGTTGTTGTTGTTGTTGTTGTTGTTGTTGTTGTTGTTGTTGTTGTTGTTGTTGTTGTTGTTGTTGTTGTTGTTGTTGTTGTTGTTGTTGTTGTTGTTGTTGCATGTTGTTGTTGTTGTTGTTGTTGTTGTTGTTGTTGTTGTTGTTGTTGTTGTTGTTGTTGTTGTTGTTGTTGTTGTTGTTGTTGTTGTTGTTGTTGTTGTTGTTGTTGTTGTTGTTGTTGTTGTTGTTGTTGTTGTTGTTGTTGTTGTTGTTGTTGTTGTTGTTGTTGTTGTTCTTGTTGTTGTTGTTGTTGTTGTTGTTGTTCTTGTTGTTGTTGTTGTTGTTGTTGTTGTTGTTGTTGTTGTTGTTGTTGTTGTTGTAATTGTTGTTGTTGTTGTTGTTGTTGTTGTTGTTGTTGTTGTTGTTGTTGTTGTTGTTGTTGTTGTTGTTGTTGTTGTTGTTGTTGTTGTTGTTGTTGTTGTTGTTGTTGTTGTTGTTGTTGTTGTTGTTGTTGTTGTTGTTGTTGTTGTTGTTGTTGTTGTTGTTGTTGTTGTTGTTGTTGTTGTTGTTGTTGTTGTTGTTGTTGTTGTTGTTGTTGTTGTTGTTGTTGTTCTTGTTGTTGTTGTTGTTGTTGTTGTTGTTGTTGTTGTTGTTGTTGTTGTTGTTGTTGTTGTTGTTGTTGTTGTTGTAATTGTTGTTGTTGTTGTTGTTGTTGTTGTTGTTGTTGTTGTTGTTGTTGTTGTTGTTGTTGTTGTTGTTGTTGTTGTTGTTGTTGTTGTTGTTGTTGTTGTTGTTGTTGTTGTTGTTGTTGTTGTTGTTGTTGTTGTTGTTGTTGTTGTTGTTGTTGTTGTTGTTGTTGTTGTTGTTGTTGTTGTTGTTGTTGTTGTTGTTGTTGTTGTTGTTGTTGTTGTTGTTGTTGTTGTTGTTGTTGTTGTTGTTGTTGTTGTTGTTGTTGTTGTTGTTGTTGTTGTTGTTGTTGTTGTTGTTGTTGTTGTTGTTGTTGTTGTTGTTGTTGTTGTTGTTGTTGTTGTTGTTGTTGTTGTTGTTGTTGTTGTTGTTGTTGTCCGGTGAAATGGGTGTTAGTTTATTGTATTTCCGGTGAAATGGGTGTTAGTTTATTTCCATATAACAGTTAAGGTGACCCAGGTATGCCAAAAATAGCCTGAAATGCCTAGTTTTGCCTAAATTGGGGTGCCCGCATTAATAAGGCGCGCCCTGCGACCAAGGTAGCCATTGTACTGTAGATATATCGTCATCCGGCATACGTGTAAAGACCTGGTTCATGCCCATGAGTGCATGGAAGACTTCCAGTGGGCTGGGGGTGTCATTGTTAGGGCCCGGGTCCCATACTTTGTGTTGTTCCGTCGCCAGGAGCCAGTAACGACGCATAGCCAGGTTCCAAGAGGAGATAAACCGGCGGACCACGGCACCTCTCGTGTACGCGGCACGTAACGTGAATACGGTCTCGTTGCGAACTTGCCATATGGTGTGAAGCATCGTCGTGCGTAGCCATATCCATGCCATCTGGTTGGCTGTGAGGCTCGCGTCCCGTAATCCCGTGATGCCGAAAATAACCGTAGATAGTGTGACGGTGGTGGGGGGAGCTGTAATAGCCATCCACTTGGCCCATATACCCAGCAGCCATTGCCAAACCCCTGCGAGTTGGCAGTCCAGAAATCTGTGCTCAATTGTTTCATCTGGAAAGTTGCATAAGCACGCCGCCGCGTGGGAGTACCGGTGGTGCAATTGGGAATTGACCCCGATGGCCCGATGCATAAGCAGGTGCTGGACGTCGGTGGCCCGTTTGTCAACCAATGGGTGATCAACTGCCAAGGTAATGTTCTTGATCCAGGTGTAGCCCGGCCACTCGGGGTGCCAGCGCAGGCGACCCGGGTGCATCCTATGATTTTTATGTAGAAGTAGCCGGTATCCCCAGTCTGCCGTGTACTCGAAAAGGCACTTCGTCATGGGGGTGCCGCCAGATGTGAGGACCCACCCAAATTCTAGCGGGTCTAGAGCAAGCGTGTCCAGTCGCCCTTGCCAACATGTAGCCATGTGGTGTCGCGTATCACTGTGGTGGGGTCCAGGGTAACATGCACGCCTGTGACAGTGACCACGGGACCACTCGAATGCGGTGACATTGAAATGCTGGAATGTAGGCGTACGATGTAATCAATTTGCCGAGAAGTCCTTGACCGTCGGGTGTCTCCTGGAGCAATTGTATGGTAACGCCCGTCGACGCGACCGCAACGATGCAGCCCTTATGTATGGACGTGTCGCGATCCGGGTAATAGCTCACCCATTCCCCGACTTGTAGGGGTTTGCGTGGGGTTGTCATGAGGGTATGCCATCCTGCGGGAATTGCTTGTAGAAGGTTGTCCCAAGCTGGTCGGCTGGGCATGTTTGCGATCCACGCACTGATTTCCGTGTATGTTAGGAGGCGATATCGGTCACCGTCAGCCGCGTATAAATCGATGATTCGCGTAACCGGCGGGTTGGCCGTCAAAAAGCCCTCATATGGGTTGCGGCCGCTTAAAACACCAAACACATTATGCTCACTATCGCGCAGCAAATCATTGAAATATAATGGTTGGCGTGCCACCTCTTCCCGCGTGGTAGGGTGAGCAATTCTGTCCGGTTTTAGGTTCTTATAACCTTTCCACATACGTGCCCAGTACCATGATAAGCCTTTATACGAAGTGAGCGCACATGTAAGTATTGCTGCCCCCAAGTGCCATGATGTACCATTGTTGTGGGTATAGGTTGTGGCGAAAGCTTCTTGTGCCAACATACAACCAGGGTGTGCGTTTACGCCTATGAAAGCGGTTAGGATCTGTTTGGTGTACACTGACCATAAGCGCCACTCCATATTATGTAAGCCCAAGCCTCCTTGAACCCATGGCATATAGGACATGTCCCGATCGATCCATCCCGGCACCGTGTGTGTTATGATACCCTGCTGTTTCCAAACAAAATTGCTGCCGATTCGTTGGATGATCTTGGTGGTGTACTCGTTAGGTGGGTGACCTTGGCAGTAGTAGAGCACTTTGGAGAATAACATTTGGTTGGTGATGAGGACCCTGCCCCGTAGGCTGAGACGGGGAACCGCTGCCCATCTTGATGCCGCTTGGAGCATGCCTGTGAGTTTGCCACTGTGTGTTGTGTTGTCATACAAAAAGGTGGGGTGTTCAGCAAGACGTCCATCCATAGTGCAACCGATAGGGCAGTTGTGTAATAGGTGGTGACCGTCTGGCTGGACCCATGTCACAGGCAGATTAGGGAGTGATAAGCGGGGGGAGGATCCTCTCCCGATGTGCAGCCCCGTGGACTTTTGCACGTTACACCGCTGTTGAGAGGCCATAGAGTATGTCGTGATATTCTCCATGATAGCATGCACATCGGTAGTGGAGGTGCAGACATTAGTGGTGTCATCAACATAAGCAGTTTGGAACAAACCTCGCGGTTTACCTTGGATGGGGAAGCCCCTGATCCTGTTGTCGCGAGCGTGCAAAAAGAACAGCCCGGCATGCGCAAGAAGAAACAGGAGCGGGGACATGCAGTCGCCTTGTGGGAGTGACCTAGAGCTAGTGCCTGTGCGTGAGAAGTGCCCGTTTAGGAGTAGGGTCCATGAGAGCGATTTAATCATACCGATGGTGACATGCGTGAAAGTGCCCCAAATCCGAAACCGCGCAATGTCTTCTCGAGGTAGTCCCAACACATGCGGTCAAAAGCTTTTTTGAAATCCCAGAATAGTATGATGCCGAGTATGTTGTGGCGCCACGCTTTTTCCACTATGTCCATAAGCATGGTAATGCTATCGTTTATGTGTAGGTTAGCGCGGAAGCCGACTTGTTCCGGACCGATTAGGTCGTCGAGTACTGTGTAAATGCGTAGTTGTAGTATTTTACTGATGATTTTGTACGCAACCGTGAGTAGTCGTATGGGACGGTAGTTTTGCCATTGAGTTTTAGACCCCTTTTTAAATATGAGGATTAGTGCGGTTTCTGCCCAGTTGCCAGGGACGATACCTGTGCGCCATACTTCGAGGACGCATTTGTAAAAGCCGGCAGAAAGGTCGGGCCAAAACTTCCTCCAAAATTCTACAGGGATGCCGTCCACTCCGGGTGCACTACCGAGTTTGATTTTGAGCATAGCAGCCTGTGTCTCAGCTTGTGTGGGTGTCTGATCTAGTTCTTGCTGCTGCGTGGTGGTGAGGCGCCGTGGTATCGCCTGAAGGACTTGGTGGATAGCTTGAGGTGCTTGAGGGTGCGGTTTACTTCGGAATAGCTTCGTAAAATATTGATGACCGCTGTTTAGTATGGAATGGGTGTCGGTGTGGATGCCCTGGTCGTCGTGAATTTCAGTTATCAGCGTGTGTGTTCGTTGCTTCGGGAGGAGTGCAAAATATTCTTTATTCATTTTTTCCCCCGTTGTGTGCCACCAAAGGTTTTCCGCATCTATGGCGTTAGCGTGTCTTTCGTATCGTAGTTTGTCCAAGGCTAGCTGGGCTTGTTGCATTTTCGCCATGTCATAAGTAGTGAGTGTTTGCTTAAGTTGTAGACGATTGACAATACGTTCGTAACATCGGTATTCATGGCCTTTCTGTTGTCTAAGCTCAGCAGTGTATTTCTTAGAAAGTTGCAGTACATGTTGTAGGCCGGCTTGCATCCATCGACAATGATCGGTATAGTGAGGGATGCTGGCCACCCACTCTCGCCAAAAAGCTTTTACTTGAGCCGTGAATGTTTGATCCCTCAATAAGTCTCGGTTGAAGCGGGGGATACCGGGTCCCCGCGTCGGTGGGGTGTGGTGCGTTAAGGTGATAATACAAGGGTAGTGGTCCGAAAGAGTGATAGAGCGATCTACCCTAGCATGACATACAAGGTCCGCCCAAGCGTGCGTGGCATAGATTCTGTCTAGACGGCGTGTGATGCGGTGACCGTCGCGTGTTGCAAGCCAAGTGTGGTCGTTGTCCCTGGAGCGCAGTAGGTCGTGTAGGTTAAGCTCTAGTAGCTGTTCGTGAAAGGGGTTTGTACGTGATTGAGGGTGCGCCGCCATGTC
>RPFO01000022.1:4563201-4565701 GCA_009746045.1 Mesostigma viride | reverse complement strand
ACGGTGTCCAGTCGATTAGTATGAATTTTCTGCTGCATTGAGCCTGCCTGGTTTAAATCACAATGGAGGACGCTCACAACCGAGAAATCGGGGAGGTAAGTACTCGACCGATTGCAGCAGCCTCTCTCTTTCGTGTGTACTGGCTACGTCTTGTATTTTCTCCCGACGTCCTTCCCAATACAGGGTTGCCTGTCATGTGTATTATTCAACCTCCCATCCTTCCCCGCCCGCTCGTCCTTCGTCCCTCCCCCCTGCTCAGTCCTTCCGTTATCAGTTAAGGATTGCCTTTGGCATGGCACCCGGAATGTCACAATTGATCCTGGCTACGTAGTCTAATTACTTCGTGCGACCCACCCCATGCCCTGGTCGTGATGCTGCGCGCTCCAGGTTCTCTCGCATTTCAATGTCGATCCCAACCGGGGCCTTTCCGATGCTGAGGTAAGCGACACCATCTCATGGAGGTTGATCTCGCCGGCAACAATTATAAGCCTTCGTGAGTATGTGCAGGCTGTTATGCGCTGGTGCATCGCCAGCTAGCAAGAATAGCTCGAGGTGCTGGCCACGCCTATTACGTGCATGTGGGCATGTGAATATGATTTGGGGACCGAAGTACGTTTCTGTTACATGCCGTGTCTTTTGTGCCAGGCGCACGTTGGCATGCAGACAATATCTCAGTGCGGTGCCAGTGCCGCTGCAGTGCGGTGCCCGTGCCTCTGCAGTGCGGTGCCAGTGCAGCGAGGTGTGGCTTCTGCGGGCAGTAAGCTTCCAGCACATTGGGCAGCATGCTTACAGCATAACGGGCAGCAAGTGTACGGCACATTGCGAGCCATTTTGAGTATGGGAGAGAATGACATTTTCTTATTTTGCGACGTTTGCCTCTGGGTCGATATTGTGTTGTTGTTCACGTCGTGACAAGACGTCCTTTAAGTATCCAGGCTTCATGCAAGTGATGTCTTGCGACGAGGGGTAGGATTTGTCCATTTTGAAGCCCTCTCGCTCTCGCTCTCGCTCTCGCTCTCGCTCTCGCTCTCGCTCTCGCTCTCGCTCTCGCTCTCGCTCTCGCTCTCGCTCTCGCTCTCGCTCTCGCTCTCGCTCTCGCTCTCGCTCTCGCTCTCGCTCTCGCTCTCGCTCTCGCTCTCGCTCTCGCTCTCGCTCTCGCTCTCGCTCTCGCTCTCGCTCTCGCTCTCGCTCTCGCTCTCGCTCTCGCTCTCGCTCTCGCTCTCGCTCTCGCTCTCGCTCTCGCTCTCGCTCTCGCTCTCGCTCTCGCTCTCGCTCTCGCTCTCGCTCTCGCTCTCGCTCTCGCTCTCGCTCTCGCTCTCGCTCTCGCTCTCGCTCTCGCTCTCGCTCTCGCTCTCGCTCTCGCTCTCGCTCTCGCTCTCGCTCTCGCTCTCGCTCTCGCTCTCGCTCTCGCTCTCGCTCTCGCTCTCGCTCTCGCTCTCGCTCTCGCTCTCGCTCTCGCTCTCGCTCTCGCTCTCGCTCTCGCTCTCGCTCTCGCTCTCGCTCTCGCTCATCACTTCACTTACTGTACGTGTTTGTCCACTCTGTTTAACCATTGTTTTTGTATGCACTCCCCCCCCCCCCCCTCCAATTCTTCACCTGGCTTCGTCTGATGACAGGTGGACAAACAGCGTGCAGTCTTTGGGCGCAACGGTCAGTCGAGGCTCTACCAATCAGGACTCCCAGTCAGGACTCTCCCAATCCCACTGTAGCCAGGATCCCTAAGGAGGGCTCTTAATCAGGACCGCCAATGAGGAGATTCAAGTGGAACTCCAAATCAGGAATCCCAATCTGGAATCCCAATCTTGACTCTTCTAATCATGATGATTTCCCAGCTAGGATTCTTGATCAGGACTCCCTATCAGGACTCCCAATCAGGGCTCTGTGAACAGACGAGCTCGGAGCATTCATCCACCCCACCACGCACTCATCCACCCCACCCGTCACGGAGCACTCATCCATCCCACCCATCACAGACAGAGAAATCCACTAGCCCTATTATTTTAGTAGTACGATATTATGTATCGTCCACGACTACATACACACTTGTTCCTGGCATCTGCCTCGCACTCGTACCGCCTTGCACCACGGTGTTGTGCCCATCACGCCCTTGCGTTTTCGCGCCCACACGCCCTCGCGTTTTCGCGCCCACACGCCCGGCATCTGCCCCGCACCCCGCCCATCGCCTGCGCCTGCCTCCCTGCCTGTTTTGCACCCATGTGATGCGATGGCACGGATTTTAATGTGATGACAACAATGTGATGGGATGACACCGGTGTGATGGCTGGCCATGATTTCGTCCATGTGACGGTCGACAGTAATGAGATGGGCAATAACTACTTGCGTGCCATGCGTGGGGGCAAGTCGCAGGGTATCATGTTAAATTCATTATTTATGGCAACACAATATTGAGCATGGACCGGTTGACTATATGATTGGCCACATGGTTTACCACGTAATTGACAGTATAATTGACCATATAATTGTTGTTTTTATTGTATTG
>RPFO01000022.1:4528201-4558201 GCA_009746045.1 Mesostigma viride | reverse complement strand
AGTCACGCACGGGCACATGTATGGACCAGACATCTATCGATCCCGTATGGTCCCCCAGATACATGCACAAGGCACATATGCCTGGGACTGTGTGTTAACAACAAACAAGTTTCAGTCGTAGAAGATACGTGGCTGACCCCCAAGTGGCGCGAGGAGCCCCCCAGTGGCTGGAGCACTAGGAATCTTATCCCTTGGTTTTGCGAGGGCGAGGGTGCGAGGGCGAGGGTGCGAGGGCGAGGGTGCGAGGGCGAGGGTGCGAGGGCGAGGGTGCGAGGGCGAGGGTGCGAGGGCGAGGGTGCGAGGGCGAGGGTGCGAGGGCGAGGGTGCGAGGGCGAGGGTGCGAGGGCGAGGGTGCGAGGGCGAGGGTGCGAGGGCGAGGGTGCGAGGGTGCGAGGGCGAGGGTGCGAGGGCGAGGGTGAGAGGGCGAGGGTGAGAGGGGGAGGGTGAGAGGGCGAGGGTGCGAGGGCGAGGGTGCGAGGGCGAGGGTGCGAGGTGGAGGGTGCGAGGGCGAGGGTGCGAGGGCGACTCCAGCTTTTATCATAGTGGGTTTGGAGTCGCCGGTATTATCGGACTAGTAAGTTCTAGGATTATCGGTCTGACGTACTTAGCATAATTATGTTCTTCTGAGCTCAAATATGGTACCTTAACCGGTACCCCGGATGCCATCCAAACGATGCTTGACGACGATGTAATTTTGCTTGGTCTTTCCTCACTCAAAGACGGCACCGCGGCACTTGACTGTAATTTTGCTTGGTCTTTCCTCACTCAAAGACGGCACCGCGGCACTTGACTGTAATTTTGCTTGGTCTTTCTTCACTCAAAGACGGCACCGCGGCACTTGACAGGTACAGCGCGATGCAGTCGGAAGATGTAATTTTATTTGATTTCATCGGTGCTTTGTAGTAAAAACGGGGGCTCGGCACGGCCCGCGGTTTCCCGGTGGCCCCTTGCCTTACGCTTCTCTGGTGGCCTGCGTGCTGTTGTTTTGTCATGCTGGTGTTCTCGTGTTTTTCCCCGGTGGCGATTTTGTTGGGGTATGTATGGCCTGTGCTCTGGTGTTGTTATGGCCACAGGCCGGCTGTCCATTGTGCCGGCGGCGGAGCTGGTCCCTGGGGACATCGTGGAGGTGTCTGGTGAGTCGACTGTGGACTCGCAGTCTGTGAATTTACAGGCTGTAGATTGGACATGTAGATTGAAAATGTTACTCCCTCATAAAGCTGTCGGATAACACATTTCCTCCTGGATCGCCATCCTTTGCCTTTCCCGTGAAGTTGCGAGTGTGAGCTTTGCATTGGTGGCGGGGTGGTTCTATGATCCAAAGTGGCTGTACTAGGGACATAAGAATGGGTTTCGATTGAGGTTTACGCACCAAGTCACATGTGGCATATCAAACTACGGTTACTAGCCTCACAACTCCCGCGTGTCTAGCCCGCTGGCTACTGGCTGGCCTCGCTCTGATGCCGAGGCGCCCTGTTATCACTACGCTTAGCTACGCTCTGATGCGGAGACCAGCAGGCCCACGCACACGGCAAACATCCATTCGCACGTGCGCTCGCTCGGCTGTTCACACCCAAGCCGTTCGTCACCAGCAGGTCCCCACCAGCAGGTCCCCACCAGCAGGTCCCCTCCAGCAGGTCCCCTCCAGCAGGTCCCCTCCAGCAGGTCCCCACCAGCAGGTCCCCACCAGCAGGTCCCCACCAGCAGGTCCCCTCCAGCAGGTCACGGCAGGAGCTGTGAGCACTGATGTACCCCGCCCAACTAGCTGGGCTGATGCCCCCTGCTGAATATTTTTGCTGATGTCCCCTGCTACTAGCCCGTGAGGGGTCCCTTCTCTGCATGGCGTGCCCCTGGAGCCCATGGCTCCCTGTCACGGATGCACCGTTCCGTGATTATGATTAGTCCATCATAATAGCATCCACCGCTCCGTAATAAGCATGTGGTGCCCTCTCTGCCCCCCCCCCTCTCTTCCCCCCCCCCCCCCCCTCCCCTCTCTCTCTCTCTCTCTCTCTCTCTCTCTCTCTCTCTCTCTCTCTCTCTCTCTCTCTCTCTCTCTCTCTCTCTCTCTCTCTCTCTCTCTCTCTCTCTCTCCCTCCCTCCCTCCCTCGCTCCCTCGATCGCTCCCTCGCTCCCTCCCTCCCTCCCTCCCTCCCTCCCTCCCTCCCTCCCTCCCTCCCTCCCTCCCTCCCTCCCTCCCTCCCTCCCTCCCTCCCTCCCTCCCTCCCTCCCTCCCTCCCTCCCTCCCTCCCTCCCTCCCTCCCTCCCTCCCTCCCTCCCTCCCTCCCTCCCTCCCTCCTCCCTCCCTCCCTCCCTCCCTCCCTCCCTCTCTCTCTCCCATTTTCTCACCCCCCCGCGCGTCTCCATTGCTTTTCCGCCCTCGCGCGTCCGCTCCTTCCCCCCCCCTTCTGCGTCTGTTGATCCTCTCCCCCCTTCCTGCCACGGTTGATCTTCCCCCCTCACGCCCTGTCTTCTCTGACTTCCCTCTGCCCTCCCTTTGTCTATCTACGCTCTGCTGTTCCTCATTCCTCACCAAACACAACATAACCGTCACGCCTGGACCCCCAATTTTGTGATCTCGTCTCTCTCTCCCCTCCCAAAAAAAATAAAACAACGACACGTGGTGGCGTTTGCCAGTGGGCGGCAAGATCCCGGCTGACCTGCGCACGGTGGCCATCCTCAGCTCACAGCTGCGCGTCGACCAGTCCATCCTTACCGGTGCGTTTGAATACAAGTGGTACCCTTGCAGTTCAGATTAATAGTAATAGTAATAGTAATAGTAATAGTAATACTACTACTAATATTATTCCTTACCGCAGTATTGTTCAGTATTAGTAGCTTTTATGCACTAGTTTTACACTGGGCATTAGGTGGACCAGTCCATGGGGGGGGGCGGGGGGGGGGGGGGGGTGAAGTGCGTTTTGGCGCGATGTTACAGTGGTATTTTTGCTTATTTCAGTATCCCTGATTATTACAGTAGCATCCCTGATGGTTATAGTAATATCCTTAATGATTATTATAGTATTATCCTTAATGATTGCTACCTTTGTTTGGTGATTTCAATGTTACGCTGCACCATGGGGTGTACGGATGGTTGACCGGTCCATCCTGTTGTGTGGCATAGTATAGTAGTATAGGGCATCATAGGGGGCATCTCATGTGCACTTGAATGGGGCATTTGATGAGGCGCTTGGTGCGACCTATGACATGCCATCATGGACCCACGTATCCCCACCAACCAGATGGTATGTTTGGAATCCAATTACCTGAAAAAGGTTCATGGGAGAGGCAGGGTGCCATGTGCAGGGGGAGCCATGGGAGCATTGACCCAGTTATGGGTAGTAGTATGAGTGGCACTACACCCTCGTAAGCGACGGCACGCAGGGCGCAGGCGAGAGCGCAGATTGTGCCGTGTGACACAAGAGTGGTGGCCCTTATGCCGCGGTTCAAAACACCGATATGTCGGGTGCAGGCGAGAGCAACAGTGTGATATTTGACTGGAAAATTTGTTGACAGTGGCCCTTATGCCGTGGTTCAAAACACCGTTTTACTTCTCGTGCAGGTGAGAGCAACACGGTGCTGAAGCGGCTGGAGGCGACAAACATCCCCAAGGCGGTCTATCAGGACAAGGACTGCATCCTCTTCTCGGTGAGTTGACTTCTGGGTGATCTCGTTGTTTGCTTGAGGTTAAGGGATTTCCCATGATTGCCAGGTTTTATCGGGGCAGTGCGGTCTGCCAGGACATGCACGGCATCCTCTTCTCAGCACGTTGTACTTGCGTTCGTGACAGTTAGGACTAGAGTTGGCAAGGGCAGGTTGGGACCTGCCTGTCATGATTGCCACGTGGAGAAGGACAAGCTCTCGATCCATTGTCATGGCCTTTTCGGTTCCCCGCTCTGGCCTCTCTTGTTCGGCATTTCCTTGTTAGTTTCTTGTTGGTACCTCATGGGCTTCTTGTTGGCTCGACGAGGGCTCCTTGGCTTGTTTCCTTGCTTGCTCGACTCCTTGTTTGGTTACTTTTTGTTGTGTTCCTTGTAAGCGTGTTCGATGGCTGTGAGCCATCACCGTGGCCATTGCAGGATGACTTGGACAGGACCACATCCACATCATTGTCATGGACCTCAGCTAGAGCTAAGGAATTTGACGTGAGAGGTTGCTCTCACGCAGCCTTTGTGATGCTCGAGGGCAGTCCTGGCTGACTCTTTATGACTCATCATGCTTGGCTCATTATTAGGGAGGTGCCGACGATCAGCACATCCCATTTCGGACGATCAGCACATGTCCTGTTTTGGGGAAAAACGTTATAGCCTGTCGAGTCTTCCTTGTCTACCCCAATCCTTCCTTTTCTGCCAGTCATAGGGAATTTTTTACTATCGCTTTTTCTTTGTGTTCACAGTTGCTGGCCGTGCAAGTTGCCTTCACCTGTTGGGCGCTCTACGTGACTTCATGCTTGAGTTTCGACCCTCACGTGTCACTGAACATACTCTGTTTCATGTCACCAGCCCCAGGCATCCCCCTCCCCCCTGCACATCGTGGCCTTTGGAATAATGTCCCCTGGCGGGCATATCCTGGCCTTACACCGCCACTCCTTTCCTTAGGTCTTTCCTTTCGACTGTTGTGTTCTTTCCGTATCCTCTTGTCCCTGTCCTCTCGCCTGGTATTCTTTTCTTCCGTGTCTTCTTACAGCAACAGTCCCGTGCGGTACTACCGCTGCGCTCGCTCCCCTAGAGCCGGTGGCATTGTAGCCACCGGCCCCTTGTCACCGCACTTTATTTGTTTCTTTGTTAGTTTTTCGTTTGTTTCGCCCCTCCATTTTTTTTTCATCGGTTTCCCCCCCCCTACCTTTCTCCTTTCCTTCCTCCCTTTCGTTCTCGTCTTCGGTCATCTCACAACCGTGTCGCTTGCTCTGCCTCCCCGTCCACACGCATGCCACACAGGGCATGACGGTGACGTTGAGCGGCGTTACTCACGTATTTCATTTACTTGGTCATCCCACAACCAGACTGCTTCCCCTGCCCCCCCCCCACACACACATCACAATGCCCCCCCCCTATCACCAAAGGGCATCAGCGTGACCGTGGGACCTTCTAGTTGCAATCTGTTGCATGACCAGATTGCAACTCTTCTTACTTTATTTACTTGGTCTCCTTAGGCCGTCTCACAACTACACTCACTCCACATGCCACCCCACTGTATGCATGCCACTGAACGATATCCACCCACCGCGCTGCGTGCACGTCACCACACAGGGCACCACGGTGACTGTGGGCCGCGCGCGCACGGTGGTGGTGGGCATCGGCAGCAAGACGGCAATGGGAAAGATTCGCGACGCGATGGCCGAGCCCAACGCGGTGAGTCATTGGTGGTGGCCGGGGGGGGCGGGGGGGGGGGGGGGGGGGAGATCGTATCATTTCTGGGCAACTTTCTCTCTTTAGTCTCTGTTTGTGACGAGATTAGCAAAAGCCAAGCCCAATATGATAATTTTTTTTCTTGGGGGGAGGGGGGGGAGGCCCTTGTTACCGCTGTCCTTGAAGACTATGCATTTGGCATCAATCGTGCGTGTGGAGAGTTTTGGTTCGAGTTTGCGTTCTTGTGTCGCAAACAGTGTCGTGTCGTGTCGTTCCGCACGGCAGCCAGCCATCTGTCAGGCACTTTCGCCTTGTTCTCACCTGGGAGGGGATGTTTTATCTGATGATGCCTCTCATGCGTCCTGACCTGCCCCCGCCAGGAGATGACGCCTTTGAAGAAGAAACTGGACGAGTTCGGCACCTTCCTTTCCAAGGTGGGTTGAAATAATGCTTATGTAGTTCTACTTGTGTAGTACTAATACTCATATTACTTACGTACCTATCCAAGGTGATGTTACCATTTCGTCTCAGAGCCATCTTTCCCCCTCCTGTCCCGGGTGACTTCTTGTTGACTGATATACTTTTATGCATGTCACTTGCGCACTATAAACTGTGATGTGGCTCTGTTGACGTTCAATGTGGTCATGCCATCCCTGTCCCAGTTGAGTCCTTGTGTACTCAACTACTTTCATGCCTGGTACTTGCGCATCATACAGTGTGATGTTGCCCTGTCGGTGTGCGATTTGATACTGCCCCTTTTGGTCGCAGGCGAATACCCACGTCCTTAAACTATTCGTTGAATGTCCTTACTTGCCCCCTTATTCGAGGAGCCCTTGCCCGTTTTTATCGATCTGCCCTGTTTATATCCAGCATGAAAACGTCTGGACTCACTGCCGGCATTCCGCTGCCCCCCCCCCCCCCCCCCCCCTCCTCGGATGATCCCTTCTCCTCAGAAATGTGCCCCGCCTTTCATTGTGTCCTGTTTTCTCCTTACATCGGCACCCCCTGTTATTTATCCCTTTATCTTTTTATGTGGCCCTTCTTTTTAACAAATAACAAATGTTTTGTGCCCCACCGCCCCCCCCCCAGGTGATCGCGGTCGTGTGTGTGCTGGTCTGGGTGGTCAACATCGGCCACTTCAGGGACCCCCACCACGGCGGCATGATCCGCGGGGCAATCTACTACTTCAAGGTGGGGAACATATCATTCTGATATATAAGCCAGAAGACTCCGTCTCTCTCTCTGTATTTATAGTTGTATTTCGATATATTCATGGTAGTAGATCGATATATTTATAGTAATATAGAGAGATAGCCAGAGTGTTTCCAAGCAGGGTTGCCTTGACCAAAAGCTTTACTCTCCATCCAGGGCTCGTTCGGGCCGATTTTGTGGCGGCATGCATACCACCATACATCCGAGCCTTTCTTCCTTATACATCCGAGCCTGTCTTCCTTGCACACTAGAGTGACCAGAGTATGAAGACTGCCCTGAAGTATGTACAGTGTATGACAGTATGCGCTCTCTTGGTATATCACCTCGTGAGGGGCCTTAACATACTTGCGTATGGTGTGTTCACATGAGCTCGCGAGGGGCATCGAGACCATTACACCCCTGTTGACATTAAGAGGCACTGTTCCCTGTTTCTTCTCCCTCACTCCTAGTGTGGCCACCTTCATTAGATTGCATTTCCCTTGCGTGGACCATGTGCTCTCGCTTCCTCGATAATTTTGCCCTTTAGCCACTCGTGCGCCTGCATGTGTGCGTATATAAGGTGGGCGCCTGAATAAATTCGGTGGGCTTATCTTCCTCTTCCCCCTTTTATACTCACCAACTCCCCCGTGCCCCCCCTCCCCCTTCCCCCCCCCCACAGATTGCCGTGGCGTTGGCAGTGGCCGCGATCCCCGAGGGTCTTCCTGCCGTCGTCACCACGTACGTGGCGCGCGATAGCGGATACTCTCGTGCACATAGGTGGCTCACTGATGGTATTCTCTGCCGGCTTTTCTGGCAATTTTCTTCCTATGATGTGCTGGCTGGCCTGACAGATTTTCGTCCTGCTTGCTTGCCCAGCGAATACCTGGATGGGATCGTCCTGCCGGCTTGTCCGTCAAAGACTTTTTTTCTTATGGTCTCTTTTCTTGTTTTATCTTCCTGGTGATCGCTTTTCTTGTGATCGATTTTTTTTCTTTCCCTCGTCACGGTGTCTCCAGGTCCTTGGCCACCCCTTCCCCTTGTTGCATGCACATACCTTGATTCCATGCCACCCCATGTCCTTCTTTCACCGCCTCCGCCGCTGCTAAAATCTCTTCATCTCCCCTCGGAAGGCGCACCGCACTCATACCCACTAGCGGCTGTCCCCATCTTACCGTCCACCCGCTGTTCTCTTCCCCTACCTGCCCTTGCCTTCCCAACCCTGCCGCTGCCCGGCGTTAGGCACCAAGGACATGGCCAAGCCGAGCGCTTGACCGTGCGCACGCCCCACCGTACACTTTATGTCGTAGTGCACGCCCCACCGTACAATTTATGTCGTAGTGCACGCCCCACCGTACAATTTATGTCGTAGTGCACGCCCCACCGTACACTTTATGTCGTAGTGCACGCCCCACCGTACAATTTATGTCGTAGTGCACGCCCTTTCCTCGGTGTCCCCTTACGTTGCCCCTTGTTTTTCCCCTTGTTTTTCCCCTCACAGCTGCATGGCAATCCAAAGAAGACGTCCCAGCCAAACCCACCTGCTTGCACACCCTAGGTTTCGCTATCATGCTATATTATTACTGATAAACTACTAAAGACTACTGTTGACCTATCTGGTATCCTTAGGTCTATATTATTACTGATCAATCTACTGTTGACCTATCTGGTATCCTTAGGTCTATATTATTACTGATCAATCTACTGTTGACCTATCTGGTATCCTTTGGTTTCCTTTGTTGCCTCCCTCGCTCACAGATGCCTGGCCCTCGGGACCAAGAAGATGGCCAAACTGAACGCGATCGTTCGGACGTTGCCCTCGGTGGAGACCCTCGGCTGCACGACCGTCATCTGCTCTGACAAGACAGGGACGCTGACCACCAACCGCATGTCCGTGTGCAAGGTGCGTCAAGTGACTCATTGACGACCTACTGGTTCAGTCAACATGTCCACTTACCAAGGGCTGCGGGTCCGTCTTGTTGTGGTCACCGTGTACTGGCAGCGGACCACCAACCGCATGTCCGTGTGCAAGGTGCGTCAAGTGACTCATTGACGACCTACTGGTTCAGTCAACATGTCCACTTACCAAGGGCTGCGGGTCCGTCTTGTTGTGGTCACCGTGTACTGGCAGCGGACCACCAACCGCTTGTCCGTGTGCAAGGTGCGTCAAGTGACTCATTGACGACCTACTGGTTCAGTCAACATGTCCACTTACCAAGGGCTGCGGGTCCGTCTTGTTGTGGTCACCGTGTACTGGCAGCGGACCACCAACCGCTTGTCCGTGTGCAAGGTGCGTCAAGTGACTCATTGACGACCTACTGGTTCAGTCAACATGTCCACTTACCAAGGGCTGCGGGTCCGTCTTGTTGTGGTCACCGTGTACTGGCAGCGGACCACCAACCGCTTGTCCGTGTGCAAGGTGCGTCAAGTGACTCATTGACGACCTACTGGTTCAGTCAACATGTCCACTTACCAAGGGCTGCGGGTCCGTCTTGTTGTGGTCACCGTGTACTGGCAGCGGACCACCAACCGCTTGTCCGTGTGCAAGGTGCGTCAAGTGACTCATTGACGACCTACTGGTTCAGTCAACATGTCCACTTACCAAGGGCTGCGGGTCCGTCTTGTTGTGGTCACCGTGTACTGGCAGCGGACCACCAACCGCTTGTCCGTGTGCAAGGTGCGTCAAGTGACTCATTGACGACCTACTGGTTCAGTCAACATGTCCACTTACCAAGGGCTGCGGGTCCGTCTTGTTGTGGTCACCGTGTACTGGCAGCGGACCACCAACCGCTTGTCCGTGTGCAAGGTGTGTCAAGTACAACAAAAAATTACCGACGAGTACAAGCAAATTGTGAGTTCAATACGTCAGCTTGTTGATGGGTGCAGGCCCTTCTCGTTGACTGTGTGCAAGCAGCCGACTGCCAACTGCATGTCCGATGTGCGAGGTGGGTACAAGCTCCTGCCCTGGGGTCCTGCATCACTGTGTGGCCTGCCGTTAGCGTCACAGAGTGGCCTGCTTGTGTCACGCATCACCGACGCTGCGTCCTGGCGATGGTTTATACTCACGCTGCCTTATACAAACCAGCACTAGTACACACCCACCACAAACACACCCACCAGAAACATGGCATAAATATGGCACCATGCTTATGGTGGTCCAAATAAGGAGCCAGGTGTCTCCTTCGTGGATACATTCCAGCCCCACCACACATAGCCCCAAGCTGCCCCATCCTGCCTTCTCCAGCCACAACAACCTACCACAAAACCACAACCTGCCCTCGCACGGCCGCAAGCCTAGGCACTTGACAGCTGTCCCCTTACCGCTGGCACTGCTTTCGCAAACACTGCCACAGCTGGCCGGTCGCCCCAAATCGTTTAAGGCAATAGGGAAGAGGTTTTGCTTTCCTGGAAATTCGCTGCCCTGCTTTCCAGCCATGAAGTACCAACCCGGTTTCTGCCCCCCCGCCTGCCCACCTACCCAACCAACCAACCAACACCATCATGTTTCCCCGCCACCACCGCCGCCACCACCACCACCCCTGCCGCCGCCACCACCACCGCCACCACCACCACCGCCGCCGCCGCCGCCGCCACATCAACACGACACTTCTCTGGCCCCCACCCCCCCACCCCGCCACCACCACCACCACCAGGTGTGTGTGGTGTCCAACAAGTCGCCCTCATCGGGGACCGCAGACGCCAGCATGACCGAATACCACGTGACGGGGACCAGCTTTGCGCCCGAGGGTCAGCTCTTCCTGTGCCCTCCCGAGGGAGGCAGTGGCAGCGGCACCACCAACAACGACACCAAACACAATAATACTACTACTGGCGGCGGCAGCAGCAACAGGAGGGTGCTGGTCGAGCGGCCTGCCGACATGCCGTCGCTGTCGCACGTGGCCATGTGCGGCGCGCTCTGCAACAACAGCCACGTGCACTATAATGCCGACACCGGCACGCACGAGGCCATCGGGGAGGCAACCGAGGCTGCACTCAGGGTGCTCACCGAGAAGGTATGCTTATTCTACTACTACTACTACTACTACTACTACTACTACTACTACTACTACTACTACTACTACTACTACTACTACTACTACTACTACTACTACTACTACTACCACTACCACTACCACTACTACTACCACCACTACCACCACTACCACCACTACTACTACTACTGTTATTACTACTACTACTACTACCTCTACTACTATACCACTACTACTACTGCTGCTGCTACTACTACTGCTACTACTACCACTACTACTACTACTACCACTACTACTACTACCACCACTACTGCTACTACTACTACTGTTATTACTACTACTACTACTACTACTACTACACTACTACTACTACTACTACTACTGCTACTACTACCACTACTACTACTACTACTACTACTACCACTACTACTACTACCACCACTACCACCACTACTACTACTACTGTTATTACTACTACTACTACTACTACTACTACTACTACTACTACTACTACTACTACTACTACTACTACTACTACTACTATAATCATGTATACCGCTTCGCGGTTTGCTCTAAGATTTTTGCACCAAGCCATGCGTGGCGTTTTGAACTTCCGGAACCCCTGTTGACCCAACCACCTGATGCATTTCTAAAGGCATTATGTGCAGAGGGTGCTCACCGATAAGGTAAGCGCCATCTTAGATATCTGTGACAAGTGATTGCTATCTGCTGGTTCCTATTTTGCACACCTTTCCCATGTTGCCACCTTGCGTGACCGCCACTGGCCCTTTACCTCCGATCGGGGCAACTAGTTGCTACCATATCGCCACCTTGCGTGACCACCACTGGGCCCCTCGCCCCCATTCGGGCTAAGTTATTGCCATACCATGTGGCCCCCTTGCGATTTCGCCACCCGCCCCATCGCCTCAGATCGGGCTACCGGGTTTTGATGCGATGCCTGGGGCGCTGCAGCCGCTCAGCACGCAGGACCGCTCATGCTACTGCAACATGCACTGGGAGGAGCAGTTCTCCAAGGTAAGCCGTTGGGAATGTGTGGTCTTATTTCTTTTGTGTGGTGCTCGGCCTCGCATGACTTGGGCTTTGGGGGCACAGTCATGCACGGTACAAAGTAACGTTAAAGATTTTTCCACCAGATCTCCACTCTCTTGAGACCTGTTCATTTAGATGGTACAATTTAAAATTACAAAATTTGACATTTTTCCGATGAGTGACTGACGAGAAGCCATTCGCAATCGCTGACTGAGGCATGTGGGGGGCATTCAGCCACAAATATACTACTATAATTGCATGGAGGGTGCTACATGACCTCCCCACGGAGGCATGTTATAATTTAATAATAATTTAATTGCATGGAGGACACTGTGATAGCATGGAGGGTGCTTTAGTAACAGCTCACCAAGGTGACGCGCGTGTGGCATGTCATGAAGGGCGCTCGCTCTTCCCCTTCCCTGCCCTTTTGCCAGGTCAAAACTCTCGTCCATGTTCACTTCCCTTGTTCTCCCCGTCCTCCCGTCTCCCTGCCTCTTCGTATTTACTGCCCCTCGTTTCTTGGTCGAGTCTGGGTTTCTCTTTTGGTTTTGTCGCTTGCTCTCCCCCTTCTCTGCCCCTCCTTGCTTGTTTCGTCCTTGGCACCGTTCCACTGCCTTAGACCCCAATTCTCATGCCCGCTCCTGCCCCTGTTGACACATGCTCCCTCTCCCCTGCTGTCCTCCACCTCGACAGATCCAAACGCTGGACTTTTCTCGCGACCGCAAATGCATGACGGTGCTGTGCGCGCGCCGCAACCAGCACTACCTGTTCAGCAAGGGGGCGCCCGAGGCGATTCTGGCGCACTGCACGCACGTACTGCTCAATGACGATGGTGCCGCCGTGCCCCTGACGGCCGAGATTAAAGTGGATATCAGCCGCAAAGTCGCGCAGTGAGTGGGCACGGGCAAACCTCTTTCGTTTTGTGGTTGTTACTTGCTGGGATCCACTAATTAGGATAGTGTCAGCAGCGATTAGTGGCAAAGCCGTGCAGCGAGTAGGGCAGGACAGGGCAGGGCAGGCATTCGTTGACTTGTTATAATGGATTTGTTGAAGGGATCAGGCTTGGAGACATGACATACAGGCGCCTCCACGCCTTTGATTCACAGTCGTCGCCACAAGTTGATGCCGTACAACCTGCCACGTCTAGCCTGTAGTCTTCTACTCAAGGTCACTTTGGCTTGTCCACGTAAGTAGTTAACGTTGGTAGTGTCGCTGATACGTACTCAAATCCATGTGGCACGTCCCTGCCTGCCTCCCACGTGCACGTCCCTGCCAGATATGGAGGCGAGGTGCTGCGCTGTATGGCGCTGGCGATGCGGCCCGTTGCGGAGACGATGCAGACACTCAGCCCGGCGGATGAAGCGGGGATGACATTTGTGGGAATGGTGGGTGTTTGCTGTTGGGGATGGTTGGGCTGGGTGTTTGCTCCATACATTCGCAGTGAATATGACAACTGTTATTATATGCACACCTTCCAGGGCATCCATTTTCTATGTGTGCCGTCTCCAAGTCCATTTCATGGTAAATAGAACGTGTTGGACGCTACCGGCAATATCTCTACATCGCTTTCCCCTTGACCGGGCACTTGCTGGCTCTACTGGATGCCCGCGCATGCCTGTCCACGATTCGTCGCATGGCACGCTGCCAGGTGGCGATGCGTGATCCCCCTCGGCCCGAGGTCAAGGGCGCGGTCGAGGCGTGCCGCGCGGCTGGCATCCGCGTCATCGTGGTCACGGGCGACAACAAGGTGGGTGGGCAGGCGTGCCTAATATAGAATACAAAATAGAATATAGAATTGGACTACAACAAGGTGGGTCTGACGTTAACAACAAAGGGCTCTACTATGACGTGCCGTTGTGTTACGTGCAAATCGTGGTCACGGATGACAACAAGGTGGGTGGGCAGGTGTGCCTAATATATTTATGGACTATGGCTACGACAAGGTGGGTCTGGCTACAAATGTTCTAGGCTAGAGTGTACCATTGTTTTTTTGTGCCAATCGTGGGCATGTGCGACAGCAAGGTGAGTGGGCAGGTGTGTCTAAACATGGAATACGGCAACAAATAGGTTAGTGTGACAGTCGGACTGTAATTATACTCTACGCTGTGTCGTATGCTCGTCAGACAGCACCTCCGTCCTGCCGATGCAGGGCAAGCTCATCACACTGCCACCGACACGCCTGTTCCAGAGCGCTACTTTTCAGATGTCGGGGAAATCCCCCTTGATTTTACCCCTTGGTTTTACCGCTGGGCTGAACCCTGTGGTTTCCTTCCGGTATCAGGGCAAGGGGGGTCTTTTCTGGTGACAGCGAGGTGGCTGGGTGTGTGGGCCTGGTTGAGAATGTGGGGGCAACGAGGTGAATGGGTGTGATTACTATTAGGGACAGCCTGGTGGGTCCACTTGGACTATATTTGAAACTCTATTATTCTGAATTAGACTGTGTGAAGCGTGGGCATGGGCCGCAACAAGGTGGGTGGTTCCTTGCCTCAACCCTCTTGCTTTCCCTTCCCTGCTCCTCTCCGGTCGCACCCACTCCCCTCGCACAACGTTTCGGCACGCTACACGTGTTATGCTCCCACAGGCAACCCTCAAAGTGGTGTGCCGCAATATGGGCATTATGGACCTGTTGGCTGCTAGCCACTCTAACTGCCTCTACGGCTTCGCAAAGCAGCCCCTTATCTATTGGGGTTGGCTTGCGATAATGTTGCTGCTTCACCTCCCCTACTGCGCCTGACCCCTGCCCTCCCTCCCCTGCAGCATCTGACCCCTGCTCTCACTTCCCTGCTGCACCTGACCCCTGCTTCCCCTCCCCTGTTGCCCCTTCCCTGCCGAACCCTCCTTGCGCAGGCCACCGCGGAAGCCGTGTGCCGCATCGTAGGCATCATGGACCCTCTGGACGCGGGCGGGTCGCACTCGCGCCTGTCCCTCACCGGGGCCGAGTTTGACCAGCTTCCGCCGATGGAGCAGATGGAGGCTTCGGGGACGCTGACCGTGTTCTCAAGGTGACGCGGACATTCATGTTTCTGGCACCCGTGTGGAGTGTTTTATGGGTCTTGTGCTTATTCCCCGAATACAGGTCTTGGCCAACATGGCATCTGCCATGCACACCGTGTTCTGTATGTCACGTGGCTGTCAGTGGCTGTGTGCTCTCTCTCTGCTCTCTCTCTCTCTCTCCCTCTCTCTCTCCCTCTCTCTCTCTCTCTCTCTCTCTCTCTCTCTCTCTCTCTCTCTCTCTCTCTCTCTCTCTCTCTCTCTCTCTCTCTCTCTCCTCTCTCTCTCTCTCTCTCTCTCTCTCTCTCTCTCTCTCTCTCTCTCTCTCTCTCTCTCTCTCTCTCTCTCTCTCTCTCTCTCTCTCTCTCTCTCTCTCTCTCTCTCTCTCTCCCTCTCTCTCTCCCTCTCTCTCTCTCTCTCTCTCTCTCTCTCTCTCCCTCTCTCTCTCTCTCTCTCTCTCTCTCTCTCTCTCTCTCTCTCTCTCTCTCTCTCTCTCTCTCTCTCTCTCTCTCTCTCTCTCTCTCCCTCTCTCTCTCCCTCTCTCTCTCTCTCTCTCTCTCTCTCTCTCTCTCTCTCTCTCTCTCTCTCTCTCTCTCTCTCTCTCTCTCTCTCTCTCTCTCTCTCTCCCTCTCCCTCTCCCTCTCCTCTCTCTCTCTCTCTCTCTCTCTCTCTCTCTCTCTCTCTCTCTCTCTCTCTCTCTCTCTCTCTCTCTCTCTCTCTCTCTCTCCCTCTCTCTCTCCTCTCTCTCTCTCTCTCTCTCTCTCTCTCTCTCTCTCTCTCTCTCTCTCTCTCTCTCTCTCTCTCTCTCTCTCTCTTTCTCTCTCTCTCTCTCTCTCTCTCTCTCTCTCTCTCTCTCTCTCTCTCTCTGTCTCCATCTCTCTCTCTCTCTCTCTCTCTCTCTCTCTCTCTCTCTCTCTCTCTCTCTCTCTCTCTCTGTGTGTGTGTGTGTGTGTGCTCTCTTCATAACGGGGCCATCCACGGGTTAGCATATGCTATGTGTGTGGGAGGAGGATGCCATTGATAGATGCTATGTGTGTGGGAGCAGGATGCCATTGATAGATGCTAAGTGTGTGAGAGGAGGATGCGATTGATAGACCAGCTGCCGCCGATGGAGCGATGGAAGGCATGGACCATGCTCACCGTGTTCACTGCTGGCCAACACTCACTGACCACCATACTCTACTATTGGCCAACGCTCACCGTTTTCTACTCTTAGCCGATACGCACTGAGCATGGTTTCCGTATTCGTTCTCCAGGTCACAGGGGTGGGAGGGGAGGGGAGGGGAGGGGAGGGAGGGAGGGAGGGGAGGGGAGGGGAGGGAGGGAGGGGAGGGAGGGAGGGGGGAGGGGAGGGGAGGGGAGGGAGGGGAGGGGAGGGGAGGGGAGGGAGGGGAGGAGGGGAGGGGAGGGAGGGAGGGAGGGGAGGGGAGGGGAGGGGAGGGGACGGGAGGGACGGGAGAGGGGATGTTTTGGCTTGCGTTGTGTCTCCTAGGCCTTGTGAGTATCTCCTTGGTACAATTCTCGAAACGATGAATCACAGATTCCATAGAAAATTTCATGGGGAAACGAGAAGATGTATTCCGTTCTTGGGGATACCCCACTAGGCATCTGCCATGCTCACGGTGTTCTCCAGGCGATGGCAACCTGAATTTTGGTACCCCTTTGGATTCTCTTATAGGGTGTATGCTGCAAAGCCTTCTAGGTATAGCCTTTTAGGTACAGCCATACAGGTACGGGGCGTCGGTGATTGTCGTTGTGCTTTTGCAGTAAAATTGGTGATATGGCGGCAAGTGATTTTACATGGAGGCTTGTTGCTTGCAAAACGTCATCATGTTCTCACGACAAACCATGGAGGTGTTCTTGCTGCGCAGCCGCTGCCGTCAGTGTCCATGGGCGGACCTCAATGCTGTTTGGGACATGTATGCACATAGATCGTATGTGAAGTCATGGTTCATCATGGTCGTGGTCATATTGACATTGTCATGGTCATGGTTCATCATGGCCATATTGACATTCTATCATGTACATATTCTGCACATATATGGGTGCCACACTATGTCCCTTTCCAGCATGAAGCCACCAAAAGATGCATCGTACATCGACTTATATGGGTGCAACACTATGTCACTTTCCAGCATGAAGCCACCAAAAGATGCATCGTACATCGACTTATGTGGGTGCAACACTATGTCACTTTCCAGCATGAAGCCACCAAAAGATGCATCGTACATCGACCCTGGTCTCGCATCCTATCCACGGGCTATTACCCATCCCTCTGATGGCTTAAGATCTGTAGAATAATCTGTTAATGAGCTTTCGGTAACAAACTGCCCCCTTGTTTGTATGGTATACTTGATGTTTCAAAACACAAGAGAACTACGCGGCAAATGCCCCTAACCTCCCCTGTCTGGCTTTGCCCCGCTTCCCCTCCCCCTCTCCCGTTCTTCCTCCACCCCCCACCCCGCCCCCTGCAGGGTGGAGCCCAGCCACAAGAGCCTTCTCGTGGACATTCTGCGCGCGCAAGGGGGGGTGGTACGTGCACCCACCGCTCACGATGCAGCTTCACCGTAAACGTCTCGGACAGTTACCCTGCGGCATAAACTGCTAGCTATCAGGAGAATGTTGCGACGCACCTTAGTGGCGGGATTGGCAATGTGGCCGCTGGTCATCAGTGCCAGGTACGGACGGGTCGTATGAGATATGCATACGAATGACCTGCCCGTGATTAATTCGTTGAAGTGCTCATGGTCACTCCGCTGGCGTCCCCACCCCCCCCACGTTGCTATGGCGGGTTGTATAATGAACGTAGATTGTAAAATGTTGTTGATAAAGGGTTGCTCCACTGGCGTCCCCATCCCCCATAGGTCGCCATGATGGGTTTTGTGTATAACCCCAATGGCTCCCTTCGGGCAATGGATGGTCATGCCGTTGATAATGTCGGGGTGGATGATCATGTCGTTGAAAATGGGTTTCCCTCCTTGCGTTCCCCCCCTCGCGCAGGTCGCAATGACGGGTGATGGCGTGAACGACGCGCCTGCCCTCAAGAAGGCGGACATTGGCGTGGCTATGGGGACTGGCACCGCCGTCGCAAAGGTATAATGTCTCATGAAAGATATAATGTCTCATCAAAGGTATCCTGCTCGTCAAAGGTGCTGCTCTCAAAGGTATAATGTCCCATCAAAGATATGATGTCTCACCAAACAAATGATGCCTCATCAATGGTGTCCTGTCTTAACAAAGGTATACTGCTTCATAAGACGAATTTTGTTCATCAGACATGCATTAATTGATTCATTTCCATTTATATTCATCAGGCATGTATTGTTTCATCAAAGATATATCCCGATTCTTGCGCTTGTGTCAGACAATACCGTATGCATCATCTTATATGCTCAATCATATTCCCGTTTCTCTCCTTTATTGGGGTCGCATCGTCAAGCACAGCAAAGCAGCCAGCATGGCGGCCCCTCGTTTATCCCCTATGGACGTTGGTGCAATAACGTTCGTGTTAAGTCGTTACGTTGTATGCGGATACATGGATGGGCAGACGCTGGCATGGCTCGCATGTATGCGATGTCACCGCCTCAATGAGCGTTCATCATCGCATACGCGCTGAGAGTGCCAAAGAGAGCAGAAAGTGCCCAACTTGGTGCTGCACCCGTCCCCACCCCGCCCGCGCCCCCACCCCCTTTCTCACGGCTGCGTCACCTTTGCTCGTCTCGGCACTGTCTGCCCCACCGATGTGTGCACATGCCAAATGTTTGTGCAGAGCGTGTCCAACATGGTTCTGGCGGACGACAACTTTGCTACCATCGTGGCGGTAAGCTCTTGGACGGGATACGAATAGACCAGGCACACAACCATCGTAGCGGTCGGCCTGAATACCAGGCACGCAGCCATTGAGGCAGTAAGCATTTGGCCTGGATACTATCGGGCTGGGCGTCGTTAGAATGCTGCCATGCCTCCCGCTCTCAACACCTATTCCCTTTGTAGTCGTTCCCAGGTGGATCCCAAGGGCTGCGCCATTTTACCGAACGCTTGCTCGCATGCCATGTGCTGAACGTTACTTGCTTGCTATTCACTGAACGCTTGCATGCTGCGAGGGCTAGCACACAATGTCCATCACACGATGTTCTGGTGCTTATTCAACCATTATCAGGCGGAAGGCCGAGGGCCACGCTCATCCATCAAATTCTTTCATTCTGCCCGGTGTAACACACCCCTGTGCTACGGCTGCAACTATAACAACGTGTGCTCATTTCCCTATGTTATGTTTCCCAGGCGGCGGTGGAAGGCCGCGCCCATCCACTGAACATCTTTCACCGCTGCCCGCTGTAACACCCCTCCGCCAACACCCTGTGCTCATCTCCCCATGTCATGGTCCCAGGCGGTGGCGGAGGGCCGCGCCATCTACAACAACACAAAGCAGTTCATTCGCTACATGGTCTCGTCCAACATCGGCGAGGTCGTGTGCATCTTCGTGGCGGCCGCGCTCGGCATGCCCGAAACGCTTATACCGGTAAGGCGCCAAAAGATGCCCCCAATGTCTCGTATATTGGGGAGGACTACACTAGTAGTTGAGACGGCATGCCCGGGACGCCTGTCCCGTTAGGGGATTAGCCCACCAGTTTTTTACTATAGGACTATACAGGAGTATGTTCATTGTAGTAGTAGAGAAGGCATGCTCGTGGCGCTTGTCCCGGTAGGGGCCCGTGGCCCAAATATGCATAAAGTTATTTAATATAGTAGCATGAACTTATTTAATTTAAACTTCAATCTCTTTGAATTTTGTTTTTAAAAATTATAATATTCTGAGTGGGTGATCTTTTTTATTTATTAATCAAAAGGATGACCTACTCCTTGGTCGGTCGTCGTCGCCCATGGCTCATCATAGCCAGCCCTCTGTTTCCGCACCCTCTCGTCAGGCCTTGCATGCTCGCATTCCTCCTTTGCACCACCCCCCATCCCCCCGGCAGTACCCTTAAAACGCCTTGACATCTTTGCGCGCACACACACATACTCTCTCTCTCTCTCTCTCTCTCTCTCTCTCTCTCTCTCTCTCTCTCTCTCTCTCTCTCTCTCTCTCTCTCTCTCTCTCTCTCTCTCTCTCTCTCTCTCTCTCTCTCTCTCTCTCTCTCTCTCTCTCTCTCTTTCAATCACTCACTCAGAAAACACACCACACACATACCACACACTCACATCCTCACATCCTCACATCCTCACATCCTCACATCCTCACATCCTCACATCCTCACATCCTCACATCCTCGCCTCTCACTCACTCACATCCTTGTACCCTTTGTTTCCTGCAGGTGCAGCTGCTGTGGGTGAACCTGGTCACGGACGGCCTCCCGGCGACCGCGCTCGGTTTCAACAAGCCGGACAAGGACATCATGAGCACGCGGCCGCGAAAGGTGAGCGCTGGTGTTATGGCATATGCCTTTCCCACACCGTGAGCGCCAGCTGTCATCTGTCACATCTCTGCAAGGGAGGTGCGGGGTCTAGAGCTTGTGTCGCCACGCAAGCTTAAGGTTGGGGTTGCATTGTGGCAGCTGTCATTATGTACAATCATTCCCGCGTTAAGTTACGATCGCCGCCAAAATCTGGGCGTCGTAACTTAACGCGGGAACGTAACTTCACGCGGGTAGGCAACCTTAGCGGTAGAATTAGGCTAGCAGCCCAACCCCTCCTCCTCTGACAGCCCTCTATACGGCATTCGACAGCTCTCGTCAAGCCCGATCCAACTGCGGCATCGTAGTCGCCCGAAGTCCATTTTTCCGTCCAGATATTCACGGAAAGATGGGCGGTGAGTTAAATGTCGCCAAAATCTTGGCGTCGTAACTTACGACGGGAACGTAACCTTAAGAATCGTAACTTAACGCGCGCATGACTGCAGTGTGCCGGTTCTAGCGTCGCATCTTCTGCTCGTGATCGTTGGGACAAGGACATGCTGAGCACACGGCCACGCCCGGTGAGCGCTGGTTTTGTAACATAATCAGTCGCACAAGGTGAGAAGCCCAGCTGTCATCTTCACAGCCCTTAATAGCTATCTTCGTCGTCAATAGCCCTTAATAGCCTGCATGACAGCTTGAATAGCTTCCTTTGTCTTATCTACTTATCGTGTGGTTATTTATATGTTGTTGCCATCTATCACAAGTAGGTGGGTACGGCATGCACCTACCTTTGGGTACTGCATGCCGATTAAAAATTCGCAATAGCCACTTGTAAATGATCTGATGACCAGTGCCAGGCTTTACAAACCCTCCCCGACTCAACCTTCGCCAACCCCAACTCCCACCCTCCCCAGCATAGGCTGCTGAAGGGATGCTTCTCTTATTTATTCTTGGGTCTCCTTCCCCCCCCCCACACCACCACCACCACCACCACCACCACCACCACCATATATACTCACCCTCATCTTGCCACAGTGGCCTGGTCCAAGCTCGACCAGGCCACTGTTTTCCTCATGACCTTTGTGCTGTCATGACAGCGCCGACGTAAGCTCTCCCGGTCCTGTTGATTAATAAATGTGGCTAGCTCGCTAAAGACGATTACAACCCTCCCACGTTACACCTGCACACGTCACGCCGCCATGGGGACGAGGCCATCCATTCCATCGGCAATTTACTGCCAGTCCCCCCCACTCCCCCCCCTTCCTTTCCCTGATACTTGATCTCTTCGCGCCGCCAGTCGATCAAGGCAACCCTTGTCCTCACTTTTGTAACATCATTGCCGACTCATCCCCTTCACCTTTCGCTACCCCGCCTTGTTTATATATATTATAAACAATATTATTTTCTTCTTCCTTTCACCTGCATTCCTCATGTCACCACGTGGGCAAGGCCATCCCTTCCTCGCGCACTCCTTGCCGCCAACCTCGTACCTCTCCTTTCCTTCCTGATACTTGCACACGAGACCCCTTCAGGTGGACAAGGCCATCCATCCCTCTCAACCTTTCTTAACTGCTTTTCACTATTCACAACCTCATATATGTCAAACCTTTTTCTCCCCTCCTTGTACTTGCACTCGTGACCTGGCCAGGTGGATGAGGCCATTGTCAACGGGTGGCTCTTCTTCCGCTACGTCGTCATCGGGGGTGAGTGCAGGCAGATGGTTCTATACTACTACAATGAGTGGCTGTGGCTGTGTATGTAATTAGTGGCTATGTGTGTGTATATCGGGTGACTCTTCTTCCGCTACGCCGTCATCGGGTGTGAGTGCAGGCAGACGGGGTGGTCACATACTCCCATCTACTACTATGGACTGCTATCTTCTATAACGTAGAGAACTTGTATAGCGGGGGGCTTTCCTTCCGCCATGCCGTCATCGGAGGTGGGTGCATGGAGGACGGATGTACAGTCATTAATTATGAACATCACTCCGTTCGGAGTCATTACCGCGTTTAAAGTTGCGATTTCTAAGGTTGCGTTACCGCGTTAAGGTGCGACGCCGAAATTTGGGCGGTGACCGCAACTGAAGCCTGGGTGCCATCGCAACTTAACGCGATAATGACTCAATTTGTAGGTGTCAGGCCATTTTTTGCAGCGCAGGAGGCCTTTTTTTGCCAAGTTTGGCCCGCTATGTGACGTTTAAGCGGCGAAATATATTCAAGCTCCACTGGCACGCAGACTTCCTGGTTACCGCTTTACGTTGCGTTACCACGCTAAGTTGCGACGCCGAATTTTAGGCGTCGATCGCAACTTGACGCGGTAATGACATATGTGATGGGGTGGCTATCAAGACCTGATACTCAAAAGCAAGTTTTGGGTTTGACGTGCTCAACCAGGAGCCTGGAGGGGGTCAGGCATCATATAAATACTGTAGTATATATTAATGATATGTATAATATTATATTATTTATAATATTATATTTATTATATATAATTCATTTTTTTTTCTACCCTGCGTAGTATGATATTGAGTCGAGGGTGGTTGCCGTCCATCTTTGCGCCAGGAGCAGCCCCAGCTTCATACACTACTTAGTTAGCCAGTAGTTTAGTTGCAAAATAATATGTCGAGGTTATCTATCGATTGGGCCAGGAGCAGCCTCAGCCTCGTCACTCTCTGCAGCCTGCTGGCTCCCGGGTACATGATTTTTCCCAGCAGTTACACAGGTCATAATAGGGCTCATAATAGGAATGGAATACTAGGCCGCAAGGGGGGGGATGCCTTCTCCTCCATCTCTTTAGATCATGTCCCAAGCACCCTGATGGTGACTGTATGACCCTGGTGTCTTTCTGGTCCCATGAAGGAATGTCAAATTAATTGATTAATCAATTTCTGGCCCCGTGACCCGCATCGACCCCCCAGCATTCGACAAGTGGCCCACTCCATGACCCACGTGCCACCCAATCCACCGTCTTCTTGCGAACCACTCTGTTACCTACTTGCAACCTGCCCTGTTGCCTACGTGTGACCCACGATTGTTCTATGTCTACTCGCAACCCGCGCTATTATTTTTGTTGTTTTACTCACGACCCAAACAGTGTACGTGGGCTGCGCCACCGTCGGCGGCTTTGCGTGGTGGTACCTGTACTACGAGGGGGGCCCGCGGATGAGCTGGCAGGAGCTGGTGCGTGGGTGCTGGCATCTGCACCATCGCACCTCCATGCCTGCATCATCCACCCGCGCATACAACTCCCACGCATCCCACCTGCATGATTGCATCTGCATCGGCCGCCGCGGCCACCCCCACATCCACCCCCACACTCACCCCCGCAACCACGTCCACGTCCACCCCCGCAGTATCTGTTGGTTTGTTATGTTAATTAGTTGAAATGAAATCAGTTGGTTTGCGAGTGTTGGCCAGCCTTCCCTCAGGCTATTCCCCCGTAGTGGTGCCGGAATCATACCATGATCTTCAATAGTGCCTGAAACATGTGCCGGCATTGTACTAGCATGCTTGACTCCATTCTCCCTTTACCCATCCGCCCCGCCTTGTGTCCTTGTGGAGTTTGTAAACGATAATGAACGGCAGCGATTGGTATGTATGAATCCTTGAGTTAATAAATAATCATGATCTTCATGGATAAGTTCTGGGCTTTCCCTTTTTAGGTTGCCCCGCCTCCACCAGATCGGCGACTAGAGAGTAGAGGTCTGGTATCTACCTTGACGCAGTCCACATGATAATTAATGAATTAATTAATCGACCTTCACTCTGCGCTTGCTTTAATAGCAGTATGACTAAACACCCACCACCCACCACCCACCCACCAACCACCCACCAACCAACCACCAACCAACCACCAACCAACCACCAACCAACCACCAACCAACCACGACCCACCCACCAACCACCCACCAACCAACCACCAACCACCCACCACCCACCCACCCACCAACCACCCACCACCCACCCACCAACCACCCACCACCTCACCCAGATCCCGTTTGATAACTTGGTAGCGGGCTTACATTTGTCCTCCCTCTTTCTTGGCCCTTGAGTAAGCCTTACCCCTCCACATCCTTCCCCCAGCTCGCATTTGATGACTGGTTGGAAAACGTGTGTCACGAACGTTTCCTCGCTCATTCTGTCCCCTTCACACCCTCTGCTTTTCCTTGCCCTCCTGCATATATTCCAACTGACGCAATTATTGTTACAACTCCGCTGCCTCAGATCGCGTTTGAGGACTGTGTGGAGGGCGCCCACCGCTTTTCATGCGCCGCGTTTGCGGACCGCCACCCGTCAACCATCGGCATGTCGGTGCTGGTCACGGTCGAGATGTTCAACGCAATGAACGCGGTCAGCGAGAACCAGAGCCTGCTGTGAGTGGGGGAGGAGAGAGGGGTGGTAATGTGACACTGCCCTACTTGTGTTCGTACTGGTGACGATAAGAGGAAGGTGATGGTGGAGATGTTGAACGCGATGAACGCGGTCAGCGAGGACCAGAGCCTGCTGTGAGTAATAATAGAGCGTGGGTGATGAGGGGGGATGGGGGAAGGGACTTGGTGTTGGATATTAAGGGGGGGTGGGGGAGGATGCGAGGATCGAGGGCCTTAGGTGTGACCTAGCCACAGTGGAAGCCACTCTAAAGCCTTCCAAGAAACTGCTGTGAGCTGAGGGAGCAGGGAGGGGAGCCAATTGAATAACCCCGTGCGATCTTCTACACGCCGCGGATTACATGGAACTCGCGGATCTCCGATACCATTTTTATGCCGCGGATTTCCACCACATCTAGTCCTCTACCTGTTAAACTACCTCGTCTAATATGACCGAGTCTGTTTGGTAGGTTTCCTCATGAAAGACCTTGAAGCTGCGGTTGTAACGTGGATATGAACTATAAACTGTGAACCCAGTATTTTACCCAATGCTTTATTATACATATATCGCAACGACGCTGGTAGGACACGATCCTAAATACTCCGTGAGCCCAAAAAATTTTAATACATTGGCAACTTTGCTGGACTGTTATCGGTCAACGTCGTAAGTTATAATTGTTAATGGCACAGTTCGGGAAGTCTTACAGAAGTGCATTGAAATCAGAAGCTCAAAGGCCTTTCGCACATAGCATAGTTTCTCCTTCTATCGGTTTCATTAGCCTGGGTCAGGTTAGTCGAGGACGGCATTGGCTCACTCGTGGTCGTGGTGGAAGCAGAGAACCGGGTCGTAACAACGGTACGCAGAGGAATTGTTTAGGCCTCTGGCATCGACGCGTGGACCTCGCGTAGTGATGCTGCAGCGGCGCGGGGAGATGGAATATCCTCGTGCGGCGATGCAGAAACGGCGCTCGAGCACGTGCCAGCATCGCGCGGCGGCGCGATGAGATCACGCGCCCGCGCGACAGCATTCCGGACCTTTGCGACACCCTCACCAGGCGGCGCGATGTGAGTCGCCAACCTCGCGCGCCGGCGTGGTGATCGCGGGCAGTGCCAACAGGAGCTGCAAAAGCGACAGTAGGGGCGACCTCGCCCGACGGCGCGGCAGTCACAGTCGTTGCCACAACGGGAGCAGCGACAGCGGCGGTAGGGGCATCCGCTGCTGGCACAACAGAGGGATCGGCGGGAGCCAACGCAGCGCAACGGGAGCAGCGACAGCGACAGCAGCAGCAGCAGCGACGGGCACGGTGGCAGCAGATCGTGCAGCGGCCATAGTGGACATGGCGGCCAACAAGACCTCCATCTGCGCACGCATCTCCTGCACAGTGTCTGCTAAAGCCGACGCGGTAGGATCCAGCCCAGACACCACCGGAGCCACCACACTCACCATAGGGGTGGGAAGCGTAACTGCTGAGGTGGTCGACGGAGGCGCGGTCGGTGTAGGCTCGACCACAGACACGGGCGACGCCAGCAGAGGGGTAGGAGGGACCCTGGCGGCGACCACTGGGGCCGGGGGATCGGCCGAAGAACTGGTAGACTCCGTCACGATTGGCGCCTTGTCGCGCGACGGAGGGGCCATGTCATCTGGAAGAATGCAAGGCAGTAGGGCAGACAGCACCTGGGTGGCCACCGCAGGGGCAGCATGGGGCTCCATGAAGCGCAAGTTCCGTGTCTTCCACGACGCGTAGAAGAGCGCAGGGATCGCCATCCATCTTGACCTCACTGGCATCGGGGAAGGACCTGAAGATGTTTTGATTCGTTAGAGCCGGCTGTGAGTACAAATAGCTGGGGAGAAAGTGACCAGCGACGCTGGGAGTGAGGCAAGGGAAAGGGGACAGTGGGGAACATCACATGGCTCGCTGTGAGTGACGAAAGAGGGAGCAACCAGGGCCTGCTGTGGGTGGGGGAGGGGAAGGGAAGGGAGCCTGCTGTGAGTCGGGGAAGGGGAAGGGGGCGTGAGTCATTGAAAAGGTGGGGGCATGTGCTCTGGTCACGAGCCTACCTCCCTGTTTTGTGTGCCGGTGTGCCGCGGTATGCCCTGCGCCAGGCGACATGGCCTTCTTTCCTGTTTTCTTTCCCATGCGCTTGCTCTTCATTGCACCCTATCTCACAACTCTTGTGCCTGTGCATGTTTGTCTGTCTGCGTGCTGCGTTCCTGCGTGACGGCGTGCCTCTTTTCCCCTTGGGGTTCCTCTTCTTCTTGTTGTGTTTCCCCGCAGCACGCTACCCCCCTGGAGCAACCCCTGGCTGATGGCTGCCATCTTCTTCTCCTTTGCGCTCCACTTCCTCATCATCTACGTGCCCTTCCTGGCTGCTGCGTTCTCGGTGAGCGACACCTTGCGCATCGGCAACGAAAGAATTATTTGTTTATGAGAAGAAAGAAAGAGTGAAAGAAAGAAAGAAACTGAGCATGCACGCCGTCTACAACCAAAATCCCAATTGTGTTGGGAAATGCAGGGAGTTTGTGGTCGTTATGGAGTGCAAGGGCATTTCTAGGTGAGCGATGCCTAGCGCGCCTGGGCAAAAGAAGTGAAGGAAGGGATGATGTAAGGAAGAAAACAAAGAAACAACAAGTTGGAAACAGGAGAGGAATCGAAAATTGTCATTTCCAGATGGAACGCAGGCACGCCCGTCAAAGCGACTATTTTTAGACCGGTTGAGCCCTGGATTGCCTCACGGGTGTGGTGCCTCCCGATCAAGATGCTACGCAACAGCACTCCCGGGGTGAGGGATGAGATAGGACACACTATGTGCTATAATAGGATCGTCCCTCCTTGTCTGGCAACTAAACGTTTCTCGTGCACAAAACTCAAGTTTTGTCCCACTCTGTGACAAAGGCGCCCCACTCTTCGTTCTTCCCATGCATGCTGCCATCTGTGTACTTTATTATAATAGAACAGTACTTCGTAGTGCAGAACAGTTTTTCAGGGGGTGGCAGGGACCACAGCGAAGGGGGCTTTGCTCACCCTGGCAGGGCATGCGGCTCATCGAGTCTCCCACGGCTTTCGGTTGGACTGTCTCGCGCCTCAGCCTGGCCCAGAGTGACTGCATGTGGCATCCGTCATGGCTCACTTTTCTTGACGATTCACATTTCTAACTCAGGCTCCCCTTGGCGAAGCCGTAGCTGCCAGTATCATCCTTCCACCACATGAGCCATGTTGGCATAAAGGAGGAACTGCCCTTGCGTTTCTGCTTGCCCTCTCACACTCCTTGGCCATGCACACCACTCACCCTTGCACGCGAGTTGCCCATGCGCATCCATTCCTTGTCATCGCGCTTCGCCCGTTCTTGCGCCACGCCTCATGCTTACCACGTATGCACCTTCCATACTCAGGCCTGCATCCCTTGGGCTGTTGGGCAGCCTAAAATAAAATGATTCGTGGCCTGCATCCCTTGGGCAGCCTAAAATCAATCGATTCGAAGTCGTTCGAAGCCTTTGCACGCATTTCTGCATGCCGGCACATGTGCGCTCACCCCCTTTTTCACCCTTTTTTTTCTTCCTCCTTGGCTAATCGACGGACGAGTTGTTTCTGGCACGGGGGCATGCAGGTGACGGTGCTGAGCTGGCGGGAATGGCAGATGGTGCTTATGCTGTCGTTCCCGGTGAGTGCACCTGCGGTTGCCCACGACCTTGTTGACTTGTGGTCGCGCCTGCCCTTTCAACGTATTGCTCTTGCGTCACGTTTGTAACCAATGTATGTGGCTGATGGAACAAACCGACGTATTTTACCGACATGTTTAGCCAATGTATTGAACCGACGTATTTTGGGCATGGGGTCGGTAGCGGAAGCCGGTTTTGAATCCCCCTGTGTGTGATGTGTGGGCGGTTGTGGATCACTGGCCAGCACCCGTTGGGTTTGCGGTGGATGCACAGCAGAAGAGGTTTGGTAACGAGGTGGTTATCTGTCACTAATGGACATATGTCGCTGTTTGACGTCTGTCGCTGTTGGACATCTGTCGCTGTTGGACATCTGTCGCTGTTGGACATCTGTCGCTACTGGACATCTGTCGCTGTTTGACCTTGTCGCTGTTGGACAGATTCTGTCGCTGTTGGACATCTGTCGCTGTTGGACATCTGTTTTTTTTTAGGACGAATGGATTGTACGATTCATGCATGTTCCTGTTGTCTCCGTCCATCCCCTTGGTACTCGTATCACGGTTTTTCGAAAATTCTTGTACCTGTCGGTTCAATACCTTACAGTTCAGTACGCTTTTTCGAAAATACTTGTACCTGTCCTGACACCCGGCATACTTGCATCTGTACGTATAACCCTATGATGTCCTTCTGGCATGCACAGGTCATCTTGGTGGATGAATTGCTCAAACTGGTGTCGCGCCACGGGCAACGAGGTAAGCGGGGCTTTACTAGTATTGATTACTAGCTTTCTTATTGATTTACTGCTGAATCGCTACTGGGGCGATGAGGTTAGCAGGGTTTACTACTGATGCAATTCTCATTTACTGCTGGTCAACAAGGGAAGCGGGCATGAGGCAAACGGGGCAACGAGGGAAGCTCGCTATTAGGCAAATCTGGGCAATCAGATTAGGCGGCCATGGGGCATTACTGAGCAGCAAGGTAAGGTGGGATCTACTAGAGACGTACCTATTACTGAGCAGAGTAAGGTGGGAGCTACTAGAGAGGTACCTATTACTGAGCAGAGTAAGGTGGGATCTACTAGAGACGTACCTATTACTGAGCAGAGTAAGGCGGGATCTACAAGAGACGTACCTATGATTTATGACGGGTTTGCTGCGGATTCAAAACTGGGCAAGGCGGCAACACAGGGCCAGGGCATGACCAGCGATCAGCGCACAGTACCTGACTGGATTACCTCCAGTCTAACAAATCAACCTGCCCAATCGGACCTGTGTTTTGTCCTGCCTCCATTCGCACCAGTAGATGCATGTTGATTGGCCAGGTATGCCCTTTTCTGGGCCCCTAGTAGTGAGACAAAATCGAGCCCTAAGTCTTATCAATGAGACAACCAGTGCGGGCCGAAATGGTATGCTTGTGACGTCCGTTTTTGCAATGGGCGTCGTGTTTCATGTCAGGCATATCTGGCATGCATATGTCACTCCCCGTTTTTAATATCCCTCCTTTACTGTGGGAGCCTTTTCCCTAAGCTCACATTTGCTTACTACGTCGGAGCTTCCGTTTTCACTACTGTTCCTGCTACCGCCCATGATGTAACTTTTACGTTTGGCAGGACTCTGGCCATTCCAGCGCAAGCACGGCGACAAGAGCTCGCTGCTGGCGATTGGCATCAGTGACGGCAACGACAATGACAGGACAAAGTGACCTTATAGTGGTAACAGAGATGTAAATGACCCAGGCAGCAGCAACGACAACGACAGGACAAAGTGACCAGGGCTGCGAACTGCGATGACCCTAGTGTAACAGCAAAAATTTTACATCTAGGCCTATCTAGATGCCCGATCGATTATTATATCAAGGAGACAACCAGCGCAGGCCAGAAATCGGGAGAATCCGGACCATGGTAGCTCGATCCTGCCGTTATCTTGTCCGCGTGTTCGAGTCGTTCAGGATGATGAAGATGAATGGTGATGGAAATGTGTATCCTTGTGCATTGAAATTATGGCTGGCTTACGTGTAGAGCGAC
>RPFO01000022.1:4480701-4523201 GCA_009746045.1 Mesostigma viride | reverse complement strand
GACCGGCCTGCTCAGGGACCCGTCAGACTTGCCTCCTTTCACCCCCCGCAAGGTCACAGAGGCGGTCCAGTGCCTGCGTTACGCCGCCGCCACAGGCTCCGACGAGATTCCGGCCGCGGTCGTGAAACTTGCAGCCGAGTTTGAGGACACTGGTGTCATGCAGCTCTTCCGGGACAGCTGCAACCACATTCTGCTGTCGTCGCAACCGCCCCCGGCGGCCTGGAAACACAGTTGTCGTACGATGTTGTACATGCAAAAACAAGGGGTCGCCCGCCGGCCCAGCGCAGCAACTACAGAGGGGCGTGCATCCAAAGTGCACCCCTCAAGCTTCTCATGCTCCCTCATCCTGAACCGCATGCGCACTGCCCTGCAGGGACGGCCACCGGCTCAGCGAGACTCAGCTCTGCTTCCGTCCGGGCCGCAACACTGTACAAGCGCTTTTCGCTACTCGTCGCCTTGTGGAAGAACTGCACCGCCTCCAGCCCGGCCGGTGAGGCTCCTCTGCACCTTGTGCTGGTGGACTTCATCAAAGCCTTCGATTCGGTTTTCTGGTCTGCGTTGTGGGACATCGGATCGTGTTGTTCCGGATCCCCCTCCCTCTTATTATGTATTGCTGTGATCCGCAACCTGTATGAAGGGTCCACCACCTCGGTGCGCACTTCACCATGCCACCATGCCCTCGATCTACAGAAGGGTGTGTGGCAGGGCTGCGTGCTTTCACCATATATGTACAGTACCGGTTCATTATTGTGGTCGAATACGTTATGATTCAGGCGCGCAAGCGGTTAGCTCGCATTGTGGGTAGGGAACATGCAGGGGCCGGTGAAGGTCGCCAACAAATTCTGCATGGCATTGCGGGGCGGACATGCGGAGATTCGGCTAGCGGAAATCATCTATGCAACTATATAGACGGCATCACCCTCTTCGAGGACACTGAGCACGTGCTGCATGCAGACGTGGCTTGACTGCCTCGCAATCGAGGCCTGAGTGGTGGGGCTCGAGGTCAGCTGCAAGAAGACAGAGGCCCTGCATGGCGGTTGGGCTCACCCAGCCACCGCCCGACCTCTTTCTTTTTTTTTATGGACAAGGCCAAGTGGGCTCGGGTTATGATAGAGGACGACCCCCCTCCATGCAGTGGCGGTCGCAAGAGGTTGCACGACCTCACCTGGATTCTGGACGACGACCTGACCCCCGCTCAGCCGTGTTGGTTCGTACGGCACCTTCTTGGGTATGAAAATACGCCGTATTCCACGGTACTGACGCTTTCGACCGCGTAAGCCGTATACGATTTTCACTGTTTTCCACTTTGTACTTAGCCGATTTTGGAGGTCGCGGACGTGTCACGCGGTGGGGAGAGGCCGAGGAAGGAGGTTGGCCGAAATCAGTATAGTAGTATGAATATTTAGACTTATATACTATATAGTATTTAGACTGCAGTATTTAGTTGGAGCCGAAATACACACGTACTGCAGTATATGCCACGTGTCATCACGGGGTTGACCGGCGGCCCTCCCCACTCATGCCTTATTACTAGTTGGCACTTGACAGTGGGCTGATACTAATAGAGTAGTAACTATCAATAAGTCGGTAGGCCGAGATGGCATGGGTACTTGGGTAGCGAATTGAGGAATCTAGCTGGTCGATGCACGGTGCCCCTTCACCTAACGATATTCCTATTGGTTAATAAAAATACTCATTTACCCGGAATTGAGGAATCTAGATGGGCATTGGGTATGTTTATTGTTTCGGGGATGATTAGGGGTCATTTTGGTACCAAAATAGCCCATGTACAGGTGCGTGTATTGACTGGCAGTATATACTGAATATACTGGGCAGTATTTCGACCCTGAAATACTGTACATGGCCATCCCTACCTGTCGGTGGTGCTGAAATTGCTGAAATTGCAGCGAGTGCATAGCTACATGTCCCCGCTGAAGTATCTTTGTTTCTTGAATGTTTGTGATGGCATCATTGGCATGCTGTTCTGAGTCTTGGCCCTCGGCCGTTTCCAAATCTCTGTTGCACGTGCGGCGTGGGCACCATTGCAACAACAACCCGCCTGGTTTTGGGGCGGTAGGTTTAGCAGTGGAGGACACGGACGACGTTCCCATTTACGTGGCAGAGGACAGCGTGCCGACCCCGGCCCGCCCCGTGTGTCCGCCAGGCCAAAACAAGCCAGACCGGTCTCGCTTGCTCACTGCAGGCACGCACTTGCCACGCAGTGAAGGCGCATGGCAAGGAATGCCCGTAACGACGTTAGCGCCTCCTATTTGTAGGCTTAATTCCGGGTCCTCACCGGCATTTTGCATGGCTAGGGGGATAGCAGTACGTTAGAGCTTGTTTAGCTGTATTCAACAATGGAAACAAATTGCCCGCGCGCCTGTAACGTATTCGTGCGCTTGCCCTGGGCGTAGAATATTAGCCAATGTACAAAAATATTATGCAATGTAAGAAGGTAGAGGTCTTCATGAACTGAGTTGTCGCCTTTAGTCAGCTGCCTCTCCCTTACGATTGCTCTGTCAGATGGCCGGCAGCGTTAGGTGCGTCGTTGAGCACTGCGGCTGGGATGCAAAAACCAAAGAGACTTAATGCTTGTTGCGGAGAAGAGGTCAAGGGTCCCATATAAGGCCTGTTGTGGCAGGCCAAGACTATTTTGACGCTATTCTCGGGCTAATTGCCGTGTACTCATAGTCTCACTACGCTGCTTAAAAAAAAAGGACAAACGCCATCCAGGTATTCACTGGTATTGACTGCAGCTTAGTAGGACAATCCTGAGTTTTTCGTGGCCATATAAGTGGTATTCGTCCGTTTGGCGCAACAGCACTAGCTGTTTCCATACCCGCGTTTTGAATTCGGCAGACGATTTCTATGTCATACGTGTGCCCCCTTGCAAGTCACGCTAGATAGGAGGCTTGCTCGCGTAATGTTCATGTGTTATTGCTTTGTTTTGTGTAGCATGCCGGTTACATGTCCCTATTAAATTCTATTCATCTCCCTGCTTGTGTGATTGTATGATTATTGTATGATATTCGATTAATTTGTACGATATTCTCGGTGCCGCATTGTGATGTTGTAGCGAACTGCATGTCTAGCGTTGGTGCATTGCCGATGCTTGGATATTCCGCTTGGCTGCGGGACCCATCTTTTGTCCATCGGGGTTTGGGTTGTTGCGCTAGGTGCACGCAGAAGCTCCTTGTGCTTGTGGCAACAGATTGCTTGCATTCCCATATGTTTCTCTGAGGTTATAGTGATTTCAACATGCTTATGAGTGTTTGCTTGCGGGCTTGCAGGTTCACGTGTCCTGGGCGATGTGTTGGGATGCAGAGGTCTTCAATCTTCAATAATGCAATCGTCGAGTCCAGGATGCAGAGGTCTTCAATCTTCGATAATGCAATCGTCGAGTCCAGGATGCAGAGGTCTTCAATCTTCAATAATGCAATCGTCGAGTCCACATTTAGCATATTGGGGAATGAGGGTTAGGCAGCCTTCCATGAAGAGGTCTTGCAGATACGCAATGTGTGACGGCTTTCAAGGCCTTGTTGCTGTTGTGATAGGATTCACGGGAACATCCGGTACGCATGCACGTGGCTTTTGGTTGCATGGCGGCCGGGTAGGAGATTGATGCCAAATGCGACCAAGCAGTTCATGTAAACAATCTTCAACGCGGTGGGTCAAAGGGCAAGGAAGACGCGGTGGGTCAAAGGGCAAGGAAGACACGCGCAAGCAACACAGGCAGGCATGTGCACCTGAGACAAGTGCTGGCAAGCCAGCAAGCGGGGACCACCGCCGCAGGCAGGCATGGGGCAGTTGGCATGGGGCATAAGCCACGAGCCATGAGCCTTGGGGTGGGGGGTGGGGGGTGGGGGTGGGGGTGGGGGGGGGGGTGGGGGTGGGGGGTGGGGGTGGGGGTGGGGGGGTGGGGGTGGGGGTGGGGGTGGGGGTGGGGGTGGGGGTGGGGTGGGGGGTGGGGGTGGGGGGTGGGCCGGGGTGGGGGGTGGGGTGGGGTGGGGTGGGGTGGGGTGGGGTGGGATGGGGTGGTGGGGTGGGGTGGGGGGTGGGGGGTGGGGGGTGGGGGGTGAGGGACATGCAGGGCAGGCAGCCACCTCCATGTGACGTGATCAGTGGCACTGAGCGGGGGCGCCATGGGCGGGCAGGCAGGGGGCATGTGATATATCATTGAGACAATATATATATATTCTGTGAGCCTATCTCACCTCCGTAATCTATCATTCTCAATGAATATATATATATTCTGTGAGAATGATAAACGATTGAGAATCATAAATGATGTTGTCCTGGATGATGACAATATGTATATCCTCAGAGGTGTACCCAGGGCCGTCCAACGAGCTGGTGGTGGTTGCATGAAGTTATGCATTAGTTAATTAATTCATTAGGAACATAACTCCGTTGGGAGTATATGTAGCACATAATACATTCTAAGCTACTTCCTGCAAGGGTGGGAATGTAAACGACACTTGCTCGGGGTGCACCAGGGCACCTGCATCCCCATGATCTGAAGTTATGCATGCATAGTGATTACATTGCCCCGGCTTTTAGATTACAGAGGCTTAGCCTATGCATGTGGCCCACGCGCATGTGCGCCCATGATGGCCCCCCATGGATGATGCCCCTTTCTCAGGGCTATGTGTTACATATGCTCCCAACGGAGCTATGATTTTAATTAATTAATTAATTAATTGCCCCGGCAGCCCCTGTATTGCTTCAAGTCTTGCGTTTTGAGTGTGATGCAATAATGTGTCTTACTGTTGGCTGAGGAATACTCGTATGGAAAAAAGGAATTGCGGGATTAACTTTTTCATGTTGCTGCGTATATGTGGCTGTTGTTTTCGTGTTACTTGGGATGCTTAGCGTGGAAGAAGGTATCTGCTGATGTCCTCCAGGCGCACCGAGCGCCACGCGCCGCCGCACCGCTGGGCAGCTTGGGGCCTGGCCAAGAGGAGGTAAATAAGCAAATTGACACCCATAGTCCTTTCAAACCCCTTGCATGCCTTGTATTCTTGCAATTTTCCAACCTCCTAGATATAGTGCATTTTACATGGTTATTTGGCAGTAATCGCTGTGCACAGTGCGCTGATCGCTACGATCCATTTGCTGCCACTGTGAGTGTACCAGATGGTGTCCGCGCTTCATAGCATCGAGCGCACCGTCGGTGCACAAAGCCACCAAATGGATTCCGTGCATGAAGACAGAGATAAGGGCCATGAAGGAGTTGCTGCGGGAGATGTCGTCCGGTGATGGTGCCGCCACCGCCGCCGCAGCCGCCGCCGCAGCCGCCGCCGCAGCGTGTGCCCACACCGGAAACCGTGGTGAAGGAGATGGCGGTGTTGCTGCTGCGGCCGCAACGGCCGCAGCGGCTGCTGCTGCGTGTGCAAGCTGGCCCATCCGCGAATGCGAGCCCCTCCGCAGCGGCAACAGCTTAGACAGTGAACAGCCATACGGCGTATAATACGCCGTATGGCGCGTATTATACGCCATACGCAAGATTTCCGTATGAAAATGGGAAAAAAAATACGCACTGCGTATTTTTTGCGTATTTTTTGCGTATTGCGTATTTTTTGCGTATTTTTTGCGTATGAACCTCGTTCGAAGTAGCTTCTGGCATCATTTTGGACGGCACGTGGAGCCGGAACTAGATGCAGGTGCCAAGCTGGCCGAGCATGTACGACTGTACGTGCATTGCTGCAGATTGCTGCGTGTCGGACTAGGGTCTAGGAGACGAAGGACGAGGAAATTAGGTGACGACGGTATGTTGTCTGCCAACAAGGGCGCGCATCTGGCACCTAACATTTAATCGTAGCACAATTGACATCCAGGCACCATGGCTAGCGACGGTGATGGTGTGGGTCTATGGAACACGATGATAATGGGGCCGACGAGATGCAGGCCGTATTCGAGACTGTCTGGACACACATCGTGAAAGAACAGACTCTCAACAAGAAAGGGCAGCCGACAGGTAACTACTAGCTCAGTGACGTGCACACTTTTGGATGCAAAATTCTCGGGTTCTACCACCCGAGCAAGGCTAGCACCCGCCATATCATGGGCGCTACGTATGCGAAGGAGGCAAGAGTGAGCGAGTGCAAGAGGCCGCCGGAGGCATTACGTCGCAGGCTGCGGGGTATTTGGTGTGACTCGCGATGCACATAAATGCCTTATTTAGCCATGCAGGCTGCTGCTAGCCAGCCACCGTACCATATGTGTTAATGGTTTAGGGAAGCTGGGTCGGGTTGCTGGCATGCATGCTATCCTGCACGCTAGCCACATTGTTGGCAGCCCGTATGGATTCTTGCTTCATGTAGATCAATATTGCATGGTGGCCTACCACGAGTAGGCAAGATGTCTGTTTCTGGCACAATGTCTTATTACTTTTGGCAAGTTGGCCGACTGACCATGTGCAGTATTTCAGTCCTAGTATAGCCATTCCATGCAGTGATGGCATGGTTTTTTAACTTCAACATACAGTAATGGTGGCAGCGATCTCTATACCACTGCAAGTGTCAATGTGCATGCATATCTACTTGAGTTATTATCCTTTTCAGGTGTGCACTGATTGTGCATACAACTTTGTTATTTTGTGCTATTTACAGACATTATTAATAACAACAGATGTACAATGCTTGTATTTGTAGGCATGCAGCGACGGCAACGGCAATATTATGTGATGATGTGTTAAATAAAGGCAAGTGGTGTTGCAAGAACACAAAAAAAACATGCCTGATTGGTCAGAATGTTGAAGAACCCCCTGAACCATGCAAAAAACAGCATTTTCAAGAGTCCCCGTATGATTTGCGTATTATACCCCGTATGGCGTATTATACACCATACCCATGGGCCCCGTATGATTGCGTATTGCGTATGGCTTTACACTGAGCTTAGAGGCGTAGCCACGTTCCACCAACTCCTGTGAGCGCCCCCCCAAAGCGGAAGAGGTCAGCAGAGCCGGGGGAGGTGTTAGAGAACTGCCGGCTCTGCCAGGGAGAAGTGGGTTGGCGCTATGATGTGCGTGGCACGGCTGCCCAGAGCACTGTGACGTCTCGGTCTGCCGAGTATTTTCTGGGAATTCACAACGGTCAGGGTCCGCCAATCCAACATTTGCAGGAATGTCATAAGGATGAGGGCTGGCGTGAGCCCAGCGATCGCCGGTATTTCGGGGACATGAACATACTGTGGAAGGCCATTGGTGATGGTTTCATGGGCAGGTGCACTAGAAAAGGAGATGACCGGGCGGTAACACGCCCGGTAACACGAACGAACCCGGTAACACGCCCGGTAACATGAACGGACCCATGTTACCGGCCGGTAACAGGGTCCGTTCCGGTTACGGACGCAGTTACCGGAACGTGCCCGGTAACGTGAACGTGGCCACGTTCGGGTTACCGGGCAATATAACCAAAACAAGCCCGGTAACAAGGCCTTGTTATCGGGCCGGTTCAGGTTACCGCCCGGTAACCGGAACGGGGCCCGTTCACGTTATTGCCCGGTAACAAGGCCTTGTTACCGGGCTGGTTCAGGTTACCGCCCGGTAAACGTTCAGGTTACCGGTCAGGTTATGGGGTCCGTTTACTGTACGATCCCGGTATTCGTCCCGTAGGTTACGACGTCGTATGCTTCTCGCGTACACTACCGGTACTACAATCATGTCGTTATCTGAATTGCAGTCACCAGGATGTCACTTAGAATTTCACTTAGCATTTCGGTCAACCTAACCCCTAACACCCATTTACCCGGGGGAGAAAAACAATGAACGGCATTTGCAGCAAGGCTCATGCAAGACAAGTTTCTATTTCATAAAACATTTCATTATTACACGCAGGATTACATGTCATGCACAAAAATCCAACGCCTTCACAGAAAGAAGCATATCAAGTCAACATCAAATTCGTGGCTTCTTGTTACGCCGCGGATATCTACCTCCACCTCTACCTCTAATGGGCCTGATACTACCTAAACTGGTCAGGCCTCCTCTACTTAACCCTCTGGCGAAAGACGAACGTGACGGAGCTGATCTCAATGCATTAACGTAAGTGTTACTATAATACGCCATACAACCATTTATCAAAACCCGTTTACTCCAGGAATAGAGGAAGGAAACACAACTACACTGCCGTGACCCAAGCCTATATGTGTTAATTCATTTAACACACGCCGAGTGCACACACAAAAGGTAGGACGCGCATAAATGGTCACCAACGGTCCAACACGCTCGGGCCGACATGGCCCTCGCCTACAGATGCACGCTAGACCACTACATCTACTGATGCACGCTGGTCCACTACATTCTACCACAGGATAAGGACCACTAGTAAAGTACGCGGCGCGGCGCCCAACAGCACCCAATGTACCACAGTACTGTTACGAGGACAATAATGTCCCGGTAGGAGCCTAAACGTAAACCTAGGGACAACCGAGGCAAAAGACCTAATTTACGTCCGTAACTACAACGAATTGTTACGCGACGTAACACCTCCCCCCCCACAAAGGTAGGGAGCCCTCTCCCTACGTACAGGGAGGAAAACAAGGGGTAGGAAACCTAATGCACCCAGCACACACTAACACAGTCAGCAGGCCATCCAGATACAAGCACCAATAGTTCACACGGTCTCCACCACCACGCCTGGAGGTGTAGGGTTAGCCAGCACCAAGCCTGGTGGTAGGTTCCCCTAACTGCCTGGAACAAAGTCCTTGCCGGGGGGGAACGGCACTGGGCAGGACACACAGAGTAAACCAATCAGCACCAAGGACCAAGAACGACCAGTCAACTGGCCAGAACATGAGGGCGACTCTACATACCGGAGGGACAACACCCTCAGGTCGGGCCTAAGGCCCTCTATCTAATGGCCATCCGTCTGGTAGGTACCACGGAGGCCAGCAGGACATCCAGGTAGGCCTGGTAATGGGCCACATCCTCAACATTGTCATGCCTATCTACGGTGAGGAAAACATCGGCCCACACGCCGTCAGGAAAGAGGCCCAGGAAGGCCCAGTAATACCTATGCTGCGTGAGGACGACCTGGCCACGGGCCCAGTCCAAAAGCCACAGGCAAAGAGGCGAAGGAAAGGCTCTACCGCGATCAGGCAAAGGGCCCGCAGGAGGAGGCGATGGTACCGGATCCGAGGGCGCATACCCGTCGGGAAGAACAGGTCCACCAGGGGCTCCACGTTGGACGGCCACAACCGGATGTGCCGCACCTCGCGGGAGCGCCACCGACGAACACACTGTCGCGACCCGAATGTCTCTAGGTAGTCGCTGGCCCGAGGAGGAGGGTGACCACGGGAGTCTAGACCCTGGCCCGGGATAGGCGCCGGGCGGCGGGCATCCCACTCAAGGATGGGCTGGAGGACCGTAGTGTACGCCGCACCCGGCACCGCAGGAAACTCTACTGTAAGGGCATCCGAAGCCATAATGCCCAGAGGGGGAGGGTAAGCCCACTGGAACCCACCGTAGGTGTCTAAGTCGTTGTGGCGCCTCGCCCAGCGATACAGGACGCGCCGGACCAGGATCTCACCCTCGAACACCGGATCAGCTAAAATAACCATGTCGAACGGAGGCCGATCAGTCTCAATGGGTAGGCCACGATCCCGGGGCGCCCGACACACCTGGGAGAACCCGTAGGACATGGGAGAGATGGCAAGCTCAGCAGAGGCGCGCGGCAGGTCACACTGTCGGCAGGCGAGTGCGGACATACCATACCCCGGAATGGGCGTGTCACGCGACTCCGGCGTCGCGTGCACCACAGAAGGAGCCCTGTCCCGATCACCCTGGGACAACTCCCTGAGGGAATCGGCAGCGCGGGTGGCGCGAGGATCCTGACCGGTGGACCGAACAACCGCGGCCAAAGACCGCGAGGCCGAAGGAGGAGGGACCGGAGCAGGGGCCGACGCAGGGGCAGGAGCCGACACCGACGCAGGGGGCACTGGTAAAACAGGAGGTCGCGCCGGACCCGAAGCCAGAGAGGGCCGTGACGGACCCGCCATCGACGCAGGCGCGCCGGTCTCCGTTGCCGGTGCACCCTCAGGCCACATATTGAAGATAGGGCCCGTAGGGACAGGAAGACCGGCATAGATTGGTTACCATCCAAGCTCCAGTCGGGCACCGGGATCCTCTGCGGGGGACCACCCTCCCAAAGCCTGGGATGATCGCCCGTGTCGCTGAAGAAACCACGAACTGGCTGTGAGGGCGCAGCGGACGGCCCAGAGGGGGCGACGACGGGCACAGCCGAAGGGGCTGAAGGCTCGCGCCGAGGCGCGGGAACGTCGGCCGCAGGCACAGAGGCAACCGGAGGTGTCGGAACCGCAGCAACCGAAGGGGTAGGGGGCGCCGGCGAAACCACAGGTGCCGAAGAAACCGAAGGGGTAGGGGGCGCGGACACCACAGACACCCCACCTGGCGTGGCCGGAGTCTGCGCTTGGGCCGCCAGGAAGGCCCCGAACGCCGTGGTCAGGGACTGGATCTGAGCCTGCATAGCCGAGACCGTCGCCGAAAGCGGATCAGGCAAACCCGAAGGGGTAGGCTCTACTGCAACACCCCGGGTCGACCGAGGGGACGACGGGACCGGAGAGGGAGGAACAGACGCCGAGGAGACGGACGCAGCGCTCGAGGCAGAATAATCTGGAGTATAATGTACCTCGGCTGGGGCGCCCGAAGGGGCAGGACCACTAACCGCTAGTCCCGCCGACTGATCAGCTATCTCCATGAACTCTACGGCCCGTAAAAGGTCGCAGGGGTTCTCGTCTACCTCAGCATCACCCTCAGCTGGAAGCCAAGGGAACACCTCCCGTAGGCAGGTACGGCCCACAGGAGTGGAGAGGTAGGAGAACACACGGCAACACCGGAGAACCGCATCTATCTGCCCCAAGGCGGGACAGCTGGAACCACACCCCAACAAACAGTGTCCGGCATCGTCGAACCCGTGCAGGACAAGCTGGTGCGGCTCATCAGGGGAAGGACCATACCACGTGACCCCGAAGAGGGCCGCCCTGACTAAGCTCGCATGTTGGGCCTGAAGGGCCGGCTGCACAACGCCACCCGGTAACATGATCGCGACACCCAGCGGCCCGGAAGGGCCTCGAAATACAGCTCAGGGTCCGGTAGGGGCAGGGACGGCAGCGGGCTCTCAGCCGGAGGGGTAGGCTCTGACATGACGGCTGCGGAGGGGAGGGGACAACCAACCACCCGTCGACAGCAGACATAACATAAGAGAGGAGAAGGCTACGACTAGAGCTTGTGCAGGGTTTTATATTCCTGCAGCAGGCGACTACACCCATCTAGCTCACTCTCCGTATACCAAACCTTATCTACTTCACTACGAGCATACATCCACTTCACTTTATACTGACGCTGGGTACCGCGGCCCTTTTTGATATCTCGATGGGCCACGATGCTTTCTACTTCGTCTTCTACTTCCCCAGTGTCAGGATTATGCTCTAAAGGGGCAGGCGCTAACTCCCTGCCAGCGAACGTACTAGGGTGGTACAGTTTAAGCTGGCTCCTATGGAAGGTGTTTGAATGCGTTTGCCAAGAGGTAGGGATATCGACTTTATACAAGAAATTTCCTACCCTAGACAACACATGGAAGGGTCCTAAGAAGGCAGGCCTAAGTTTGACCTTCAGTTCTGCTTCAAACTTATGAGCAAAACGGCCAACACGGGGGCCTTCTACTAATACTAGATCTCCTACTTCTATCTCAGGTGCTCGTCTATCTAAGGAGGCACGCAACCTAGCAAGGTACTTAGCCTGAGCTTTTTGATACCCTGAGATCGCGTGGTCATGAGCAGTTTTCATTCTATCTAGTAAGGACTGTACACCTTCTACAGTATCTCGGGACACATCATCCTTGTCCCGTAGAGGACTAGCTAAGAGAGAGGTAGGGGTAAGGGGCTGTCTACCAGTATCTAAGAAGAAGGGCGTATATCCATGCGCAGCTTGGGGACAATTGTTGAGGGAGAACTCTACCAAACATAAATAATCCTCCCAATCACTACCCGAGCCATTAACATAGTGCCTAAGCGCTTCTTCTACTACTGTCTAATCACCAAGAAAATGTCCTCAAATGAGGACATTTTAAAGCATGGATACCATTTGTAATAACTAACACATGTCAACACATCCATGGGTACGGTATGGAACCATGTTCATTTATGATATGTTCAAGAGTTGCAATGCTTAACATCCATGAAATATGCTCATTGTATAATTGTTTACGATTTATGAATGCAGGGGGGTCGCTACGCGAGTGACCAAATAGCACTCAAGTCAACAATATGCCAAGAAAGAAGGCATGGCCAGGTCATGGCTGGCCCTGAACATGCACCCAGGGTGCCCACAACATGTCTATGTTACACCCTCGCAGTCCTAGACCCTGCAGCCGGCCAGGGTGGGGGGACAAAATGTAACTGGCAACCAGGGACCATGGTGCAGGCCATACAGCAGGTGTAAAGCTAGCTCAGTCCAACGAGTGAAATATGAAGCAAATACTCGCCAAGGTTAGGTCCATGATCGTTGGTAGAGGCTCGGCTGCCACCACGGTGCTAAACCATGATGCTGAACCCTTACGTTATATATGAAACATATAATGCAAAGAGGCACAAGTTGTAACACAAGCACAATGTAAACATGACAAGCTCAAGTTTCCAAGCCAGTCTTGATCACTTGGACATGAGTTGAAGCATTAGAAACATATGGGCAACATACCAGCAAGCCTTGAAAAACTTCTCAGCAACAAGGCAGTATATGTGTTGAATCAAACTACCACATCGCAATTAAGCACAGCGACTTTCTAGTCGCTGCTGTTTTGATAACGCAAGGCCGTTTACCTTTTCAGTGACGCAGCGGGAAAAGAAAGTACTGCCCAGCAAACTTCCGTTATTCCCCGGACATAAACGTAATCAAAACCACGAAGTTGGGCATTGAAAGCAACCGGAATGATCACGTCTGCGAGAGTTATAGGTTACAATCCGCTTAACACGCTTACTTAGAACGATGCGGTTGAGAATGACAGTCGGAACCTTGCTCTTGACGTGCGCCCAGGCCGCCAGCTGCGCGGGCCAGCTCAAGAAATATATATTAAAGGACGGTGACGCGTGGGAAGCACCCAGCCTTGCGGCAAAAGAAAAATATGGCTCGCGCTCGCCCTGGTTTTCGCCAGGCGCGACTGCGACATCACGACGAAAAAATAGAGACTCTTTGACGCATGCAACTGCCCAGGTCCCTCTTCTCCCCATGTCGCCCATAAGCCCAGAAGCGTACCATAACCCATACTCGCGATATCCGCAGCGCCTGGGCGGAAAAAGAAATTGTAAAACCGAACTGCGAACTGACCTATCATGCGATCTACGTAGCTCTCAGATTTTCTTCAACAATGCCAAAATCCGTTCATGAACAAAATTTTCGACATATACAAAGCACCTGCACGTGAAGAATAGCATCTTCGAAATCACTAGATGACGATCTAAAATGCTGTCTTCGTCCGGGGCAAAATAATGCCCTATAACATTCAGGCAAGCCTCGGAACTGGCACGACCCCATAGCCGCCACTCGACAAAACACTCGATTGCATTGCGATGTTCTTGCTATTGTAGGTACTTTTCGTCGCCTCATATTTTCCAGGTACGGTCGACCCCTGTCGACCCCAGGGGCTTGGCGCGCTCAGTACCTATCCCAGTTTCGCGCCAAAACCCACCAAGTGACCCTAGGACCAAATTTGGCGCCAAAACCGCGCCTCTGACCCCCCCCGTCTCAAACGAGGACTATGTCCTCAAATGAGGACATTTGGTTTTTGGACACTACTCTATTAAGACGCTCTACTAAATGAGAGGAGGAGGAGTGGTAGGCAGTACCGTAGGTAACCTTGGTACCGATGGCAGCGAAAAACTGCTGCCAAAAATCTGAGGTAAATAATTTATCCTTATCACTAATAAACTGCCTACTCAATCCATGATATCTATATACATTATTGAGGTATAGGCGTGCGCAATCACGTGCGGTGAGTTCTAAAGGACACGGCACAAGATGGCACATACGAGTAAAACGATCTATGAACACAAGGATTTGGGCATTGCCCCTATCATTCTTTCTAAAAGGTCCTACAAAATCCATCATGATAGAATCCCAAGGCATGATAGGGTCAGGCAAGGTCCTAGGTTCTGCTATCTGTCCTACATTATTGGGTTTCATTTCCTGGCAAGATTGACAAGTTCTAACATACTCATCCACATCCTTATAAAGGGAAGGCCAGTAATAAGAGCGGGCTACTAGGTCCCGTACCCGTTTACCACCCTGATGAGCAGCTAAGTCATGCAACTCAAAGAGCAAGGAGGAGCGACAGATAGGAGGGACATACAGGCGCCATTGAGGGGGAGAATCTGCTATCTGCACATATAAAAACCCACCTACAAATTTACAAGGGTGCTTGCCTAATTGTTGGGGATGTGCAGCAATGGCAGCTAATGCTTCCGGCTCAGTGGCCGTAAATCTACTAATAAGGCGTTCAAGATCAGAGGTAGGCATCGCTACAGAAGTATCCAGAACAGGTTTAAAGAGATCTCCTACCGCCTTGCCGAAGAGAAGGGGAGGTCCTAGGGGGACTACGTTTTCATAAGACTTTCCTGACCTAGTCGCTATATGGCTAAGCGGTATAGAAATTTTATTTTTCCCCTCCCCCCCCACCGAGGCCACAGGAAGGGCCTCACACGGGAGAGAGAGTCCTACGTGAGAAAGGAGATCAGGCATGCGAACAGCTGTATGAAAGAGGTAGGCATAGGAATCATCATCAGGTAGTTCACCATAAGGGGTTACACCCATAGTAGTAGGAACTAGAGTAGTATTGAGAACATCAAGGTCCTCGAAGAAGGAATAGTCTGCACGACGAGAGAGTGCATCTGGTACTATGTTATCTACACCCTTGACATACTGAAGTTTAAAAGGGGAAAACTGTGCTAAAAATTCCATCCAGCGCGCTTGCCGAGGGGTAAGGTTGGGTTGGGAGAGAAGATGGGTAAGGGGACGATGATCCGTTTGGATAACTAACCTATAAGGATCTAGCTCACAGGGTTCATTCAGGCAGACATCAAATTGAGCACCTTTAAGGAAGTGCTGCCACGCGTGGCAACAATACACCACAGCTAAGAGTTCCTGCTGGTGGACGGGATAGTTACGCTCCGCAGGGAGCATTGTCCTAGAGATATACTCAATTGGCTGTAAGCCCTGACCCTGATCCTGGAGAAGGACACCACCTATAGCTACTTTACTAGCATCTGTAGCCACAACAAAGGGTTTAGTAGTATCCGGTAGGATGAGTACAGGAGGGGAAAGGAGTAGGGATTTTAGGCACTGAAAAGCCGACTGACACTCACTACTCCAAACAAAGGGGATATCCTTCTTTAATAAATGATTAATAGGGGCTGCTATAGTTGCGAAACGCGGGATAAAACGCCTATAGTAAGAAGCAATTCCTAGGAAACTACGTACACCTTTAACGTCGGTAGGAGTAGGCCATTCCTGAATTGACTTAGTTTTATCCGGGTCGGTAGCGACCCCGGCATCTGACAGAACGTGCCCTAAAAATGGGACACTCCTACCCGAACGCACTTTAGCACGGCGCGCCCACAAAGAATTTTCAGCCATTATTTCTAATACTTTCTTTAAATCACGTAGGTGCGTTTCAAAATCAGGAGAGTAAATAAGAATATCATCTAAGTAAGCTTGAGCACAAGAACGGTCATGCTCAGATAAAGAAACAGAGGAGAAGGAGGGATCCTTTAGATCAGAGGACACCTGAGGAAGATGAGAATTTCCCATAACAGGTCTAAGCACTTCATTCATTAACATTTGAAAAGAGGCAGGCGAGTTACAGAGTCCCATAGCCGCTACTCTAAACTGGTAATGACCAAAAGGGGTAGCAAAGGCGGTTTTATGGCAATCCTCAGGAGCTATCCGCAACTGCCAAAAACCATCCGCACAATCCAGTACTGTGAAACAAGTGGAACCTTTAACCTTATTAAATATATCATCAATACGAGGTAGAGGGTATTTAGATTTCACAGTAATATCATTCAACTTCCTATAATCAGTAACTAGGCGAAACTTGCCATTTGGCTTAGGAACTAACAGGACACCAGCTGAGTAGGGGGAGTTACTAGGCTCTATCAATCCTGCTTCTAATAATGACACTAAAATCTGTTTTAGTTCCTTTAACTCGGTAGGGCCCATTCTATACATCGGAGAGTGCGTAGGAACTGCACCGTCCTTGATAACTACACGGTGTAAAACAGAACGAGGAGGAGGATAAGAAGGAGTCTTTTCTTCAAATACTTTTGAGGAATCTATCACAGCCATGTATCTTACTATTTCATTTTCAGTAAATCCTACTCCTATTGTATCCACTGTATTTACATCTATATCCACACTATTATTAGTGATAGGTATCTCTTGTACTTCTAACTGAAGGAACATACATAATAGGTATCCATTTTGCTTTAATTCAGAACGTAATTCGTCATTTGACATTAATACTTCAGGTATAGGTCTTACAGGAGGATCAACAGGTGTAGGAGGAGTAATATCTACCAAGGATAAATTTTCCAATCTATAATGACGTTCAGGTACCCAGTAAGAGCTATCTGGAAACCAAATGACCATGGTATCATAATTAATAGTAATCTTATTATCCTGGTGCCAATCTAATCCTAGTAATACATCAGCGGTAGTGATAGGGCCTATAGTGGCCGTCAGGTTGACAGTACGTCCTTGTATAACCATGGGAAGGGACACCGTACCCGGGGAATGACTGGTGCGACCATCAGCATAATGAACAGTAACGGGTTTGGTGTGAGGGGTAGGGACTAGTCCTAAACGCCTAACTAGGGCCTCGCTCACAAAGGAGCTAGCCGCACCGCTATCTACCAACACAGAGACATTCAAGAGTTCATCAGCATGCAAGAAGGGGTCTACAACAGTGTGAGGGACGGTTAAACCACCATTCAAGAACATAAGAGGACGCACACGTAGTGGTAGGGAAGATTCAGCTCCTACAGAGGTTATAAAAACAGGCAGGCAAAAATTTTTATCTGGGGTACTATCTAAGGACCTGTCCAGGTTACCCCCGGCTGACAGGCCTACTGTTCCCCCTCCCCCCCCAAATCCATAGGAACTAACCCCGAAGAAGACCCTGGCGAAAAAGCCACTGCTGGAGGGTCACGAGGGAGCGAAGAGGGTGCGGGAGCCTGATTATCATAGGGGAACCCTGGGGATCCTGTCTGCACAGCATTCAGCCTACTAGGGGTAGCTGAAGGGAATGCGTCCTGAAGTAGGACGAATAGGAGCACGCTGAGGGGTACGAGGAGGGCGAGCGTCGGGATGAGGGGGAGCACCCGAAAGGAACTTGGGGCACTCACGTTTAAGATGACCTACTTCCTTACAATGATAGCATGTGATATGAGAGACATCAAGGGCTGAAAGGTCAGTAACACAGATATCTAATTCTTCTACATAGGAGTTCTCCTCCTCAGGGGTAAGGATAATATTATTAATACGGGAACGGGTAGGAAGAGAAGGGTGGTGAAGAAATCTGCTACACGCAAGAGATGCTGGCGCACATGCTTGAGGGGCAGATCAGTAAAACGGTAGGCAGAGAACTGGCGCTTGACTTCACGTAATAAGGGTCTACTGAGGCCTTGGAGGAAGCGAGCACGTACTTCTGCACCCGACAAATCCCTAATTCGTACCATCTGAGCATCAAACTCTTTCATATACTCCTTAAATGATTTAGTACCCTGCTGCAAGGTACCAAAGGCTAATCTATCCTGCCAATCTGAATCAGGAGGGACTAAATGGTTCTCTAAACGCTTAAACAATTCTGCTACAGAGTTAGGGTAGGCATGAGAGGCCAAAGACTCACACTGAATGAGGTTAGCAAGCTCAGGAGTAATACAGGTTGTGAGATAGTGAGGAACTAATACAGCATCAGAAAGACGCCATCTATTATGATTCTGCCACGACTCTGTGTTCTGGGTAAGCAACATAATAAAGGTGAAAAACTGTTGAGGGGTAGACTTGACATCCAGCTTGGGAAGGTTAGCAAAGAGGGGAAGAGCAGGGGGCTTAGGGGGATTAGAAGAGTCAGTTTTTCCCATAGGGCCACTATCTTCCACTGCTACATAAGCGGGATAGAAGGAAGGAAGAGGAAAAGTCTTGGGTAGGGGTCTAGAAGGGGCCACCGTTTCAGGCTGGTGCCCATAAGAGAAGGGGACAGTATATTGCTCACGAAGAGAGGAATAGGCAAAATGATCATAATTTCTGTCATCTAAGGGCATGGTGCTGAAATCACTATTAACTTCTAAATCAGCCACACGGGTAGGGACCTGGGCTGCCTCATAGGCCGTCTCAGGGTAGGACCAGGAAGCAGGTGGGTAAAAGGGAACTGCACTAGGGCGCCCAGAAGGACCGACAGGGGCAGAGGCACGACCCGTGTTAAGAGCAGGCATGGAAGGCACAGGGTGGGAAGGAGGCCTAAAACATTGTTAGTTAGTGAGGACCTGCTGGAGGGTTGAGCCAAGGTTGCAGGAGGGGCAGGGGCCTGGTTCAGGGTAAGGGAAGGGTCATCACTAAATCTGACTTGCATACGTTGACGTTGTTCATAGGTAGGAGGGGTAAGTGAGGGACGACGGCGACCATCAGCAAGAGGAGAAGGAGGTGAGGCACGAAGATTACCTTGAGGAGTGAGATGGTGTACCGTTTCAAGTGAGTCCCGTCGGTTACCCGATTGTTTGTTATGTTATTATTATTATTATTATTATTATTATTCATAGTAGGAGTATTGGTAGGTATAGGCGACAGGTTACCACCCACTGGATCCATTTTTGTTTAAGTAAATGATCAAAAATCTAACTGAAAGCAACAAGGATAAAGGACAAGGCCTAATATAAGGCAAGGAAAGAAAAGGAAAAGATTTTAATGGCTTAAAAGAAAGGAACAATTTAAATCATCCTTTTTAACAACAGTAATGGATAGGGAACCGAATTCCAAGGTGAGAGGAGTATCTAAGCTAGATGAGGATGCAGCCCTCTTAGGGGGAGACGAAGGAGGGGTAGCAAAATCTAGAGCTTCTACAGGAGGGCGACCATGAGGAGTAGAACGTACGTGTAGGCCTAGATCTGATACGCTATGGTCTATAAGGAATTGTTGAGCTTCCTCGAAGGTAACAAATTTCTTATACCTAATTACATTATATGTACGGTTTTGCACTATCTTCCTAGCATCTGACCAAGAGAGGAAAATGGCTGACCATTGAGGGGTAATAACTACGTAATACTTAGCTAAACTATTATCACTAGATGAATGGGAAGGCGCAGTAAAAACACGACGTTGACTCATGATAACTCACCTGGCGTGTCTTGTGATGTCAAGCTAGACGAGGTAGGGGTAGGCGACTTAGCTTGACGATCTGGATCACCGAAAGAAGAAGGAGGGCGGAGTTTCCAGCTCTCGTCCTAAGTCAGCGGCCGGATATCCAGCGCTCGTCCTAACACAGCGCCCCGTAACTCTGCGGGTGCGGCCGTCTAATAAAAGCAGCAGCACAAGGAAAAAGGTGTAGGTACTGCGACGCTAATCGTCTCCGAACAGTAATACTCCCCTATCTAAGCAGGAAACAACCGTAAGCAGGAAAACAAGGCGAAGGACAGGCTAACTACGAAAGGATTTATCCGCTGTGAGCAGGTCTAGCTTCTAGGTAAAGCGTGTCCCGAAACGGGCAGCACGACGCTCCTAGCTTGAAGGCGACCCGCCCATTACCTATCAAGGAAGTGTCGACTTCTTGTTCCTGGACGCGGAAGGGGTCTTGAAAAGGTGTATGTGGCAAGGGATAGTCGTCTCGTTCACTACCTACTGAAGTTCCTCCGGAACCATTGTTACGCCGCGGATATCTACCTCCACCTCTACCTCTAATGGGCCTGATACTACCTAAACTGGTCAGGCCTCCTCTACTTAACCCTCTGGCGAAAGACGAACGTGACGGAGCTGATCTCAATGCATTAACGTAAGTGTTACTATAATACGCCATACAACCATTTATCAAAACCCGTTTACTCCAGGAATAGAGGAAGGAAACACAACTACACTGCCGTGACCCAAGCCTAAATGTGTAATTCATTTAACACACGCCGAGTGCACACACAAGGGTAGAACGCGCATAAATGGTCACCAACGGTCCAACACGCTCGGGCCGACATGGCCCTCGCCTACAGATGCACGCTGGTCCACTACATCTACTGATGCACGCTGGTCCACTACATTCTACCACAGGATCAGGACCACTAGTAAAGTACGCGGCGCGGCGCCCAACGGCACCCAATGTACCACAGTACTGTTACGAGGACAATAATGTCCCGGTAGGAGCCTAAACGTAAACCTAGGGACAACCGAGGCAAAAGACCTAATTTACGTCCGTAACTACAACGAATTGTTACGCGACGTAACACTTCTCTTCGTGGCTTGAAATACTGTTTCCATGCGGTGCTTAGGACAGATCCGGGGATGTCGGCACCGCACAGAAGCTCCATCAGCGAGATCCTGACGGTGGACCGAACACCGCGGCCCAAAAGACCAGCGAGGCCGAAGAGGAGGGACCAGAGCAGGGCGACGCAGGGGCAGGAGCCACACATGACGCAGGGGGCACTGGTAAAAAACAGGAGGTAGCGCCGGAGCGCCGAAGCCAGAGAGGCCGTGACGGAACCCGCCATCTGACGCAGGCGCGCCGTCTCCGTTGCCGTGCACCCTAGGCCACAATATTGAAAGATAGGGCCGTAGGACAGGAAGACCGGCATGAGGATGGTTTACCATCAAATCCGTCGGCACCGGATCCTCTGCGGGGACCACCATCTCCCAAAGACTGGGTGATTCGCCGTGTCCTGAAAGAAGCCACGAACTGGCTGTGAGGGCGCAGCGGACGGCCCAGAGGGGCACGACGGGCACAGCCGAAGGGCTGAAAGGCTCGCGCCGAGGCGCGGGAAACGTCGGCCGCAGGCACAGAGGCAACCGGAGGTGTCGAACCGCACAACCGAAGGGGTAGGGGGCGCCGGCGAAACCACAGGTGCAGAAGAAACCGAAAGGGTAGGGCGCGGACACCACAGACACCCCACCTGGCGTGGCCGGAGTCTGCGCTTGGGCCGCCAGGAAGGCCCCGAACGCCGGTGTCATGACTGGATCTGAGCCTGCATAGCCGAGACCGGTCGCCGAAAGCGGATCAGGCAAACCGAAGGGTAGGCTCTACTGCAACACCCCGGGTCGACCGAGGGACTACGGGACGGAGAGGAGGAACAGACGCGAGGAGACGGACGCAGCGTCGAGGCAGAATAATCTGGAGTATAATGTACCTCGGCTGGGGCGCCCGAAGGGGCAGGACCCACTAACCGCTAGTCCGCCGACTGATCAGTAACTCCATGAACTCTACGGCCGTAAAAGGTCGCAGGGGTTCTCGTCTACCACAGCATCACCTCAGCTGGAAGCCAAGGGAACACCTCCCGTAGGCAGGTACGGCCCACAGGAGTGGAGAGGTAGGAGAACACACGCAACACCCACGAGAACAGCATCTATCTGCCCCAAGGCGGGACAGCTGAACCACACCCCCAACAACAGTGTCCGGCATCGTCGAACCCGTGCAGGACAAGCTGGTGCGCTCATTAGGGGAAGGACATACCACGTGACCCGAAGAGGGCCGCCCTGACTAAGCTCGCAATGTTGGGCCTGGGGCCGGCTGCACAACGCCACCCTGGTAACATGATCGCGACACCCACACGCCCGGAAGGCCTCGAAATACAGCTCAGGTGTCGGTGGCGAGGGACGGCAGCGGCTCTCAGGCCGGAGGGGTAGGCTCTGTCATGACGCTGCGGAGGGAGGGACAACCAACCACCCGTCGACAGCAGACATAAACATAAGAGAGAAGAAGGCATACGACTAGACTTGTGCAGGGTTTTATATTCTGCAGCAGGCGACTACACCCATCTAGCTCACTCTCCGTATACCAAACCTTATCTACTTACTACGAGCATACATCCACTTCACTTTATACATGACGCAGGGTAACGGCGCCCTTTTGATATCTCGATGGGCCACGATGCTTTCTACTCGTCTCTACTTCCCAGTGTCAGGATTAATGCTCTAAAGGGCAAGCGCTAACTCCCTGCAGCGAACGTACTAGGGTGGTACAGTTTAAGCTGGCTCCTTATGAAGGTGTTTTGAATGCGTTTGCCAAAGGTAGGGATATCGACTTTATACAAGAAATTTCCTACCCCTAGACAACACATGAAGGGTCCTAAGAAGGCAGGCCTAAGTTTGACCTTCAGTTCTGCTTCAAACTTATGAGCAAAACGCCAACACGGGGGCCTCTACTAATACTAATCTCCTACTTCTATCTCAGGTGCTCGTCTATCTAAGGAGGCACGCAACCTAGCAAGGTACTTAGCCTGAGCTTTTTGATACCCTGAGATCGCGTGGTCATGAGCAGTTTTCATTCTACTCTAGTAAGGACTGTACACTTCTACAGTATCTCGGGACCATCATCATCCTTGTCCCGTAGAGGACTAGCTAAGAGAGAGTAGGGTATGGGGTGTCACCAGTATTAAGAAGAAGGCGTATATCCATGCGCAGCTTGGGACAATTGTTGAGGAGAACTCTACCAAACATAAATAATCCTCCAATCACTACCCGAGCCATTAACATAGTGCCTAACCTTCTTCTACTACTGTCTAATCACCAAGAAAATGTCCTCAAATGAGGACATTTTAAAAGCATGATAACATTTGTAATAATAACACATGTCAACACATCCATGGTACGGTATGAACCATGTTCATTTATGATATGTTCAAGAGTTGCAAATGCTTAACATCCATGAAATATGCTCATGTTATAATTGTTTACGATTTATGATGCGGGGGTCGCTACGCGATGACAAATAGCACTCAAGTCAACAATATGCCAAAAAAGAAGGCATGCCAGGTCATGGCTGGCCTGAACATGCACCCAGGGTGCCCACAACATGTCATGTTACACCCTCGCAGTCCTAGACCCTGCAGCCGGCAGGTGGGGGGACAAAATGTAACTGGAACCAGGAGACCATGGTGCAGGCCATACAGCAGGTGTAAAGCTAGCTCATCCAACGAGTGAAATATGAAGCAAATACTCGCCAAGGTTAGGTCCATGATCGTTGGTAGAGGCTCGGCTGCCACCACCACGGTGCTAAACCATGATGGCTGAGCCCTTACGTTATATAGAAACACTATAATGCAAAGAAGGCACAAGTTTAACACAGCACAATGTAAACATGACAAGCTCCAAGTTTCCAAGCCAGTCTTGATAACTTGGAACATGAGTTGAAGCATTAGAAACATATGGGCAACATACCAGCAAGCCTTGAAAAACTTCTCAGCAACAAGGCAGTATATGTGTTGAATCAAACTACCATCGGCAATTAAGCACAGCGACTTTAGCGCTGCTGTTTTGATAACGCAAGGCCGTTACCTTTTCAGTGACGCAGCGGGAAAAGAAAGTACTGCCCAGCAAACTTCCGTTATTCCCCGGACATAAACTAATCAAAACCACGAAGTTGGGCATTGTGAAGCAACCGAATGATCACAGTCTGCGAGAGTTATAGGTTACATACGCTTAACACGCTATACTTAGAACGATGCGGTTGAGAATGACACTCGGACCTTGCTCTTGACGTGCGCCCAGGCCGCCAGCTGCGCGGGCCAGCCAAGAATATATATTAAGGACGGTGACGCGTGGGAAGCACCCAGCCTTGCGGCAAAAGAAAAATATGGCTCGCGCTCTGCCCTTGGGTTTCGCCAGGCGCGACTGCGACATCAACGACGAAAAAATAGAGACTCTTTGACGCATGCAACTGCCCAGGTCCTCTTCTCCCCATGTCGCCCATAAGCCCAGACGTACATAACCATACACCGCGATATCCGCAGCGCCTGGGCGGAAAAAGAAATTGTAAAACGACGCGAACTGACCTATCATGCGATCTACGTAGCTCTCTCAGATTTTCTTCAACAATGCCAAATATCCGTTCATGAACAAAATTTTCGACATATCAAAGCACCTGCACGTGAAGAATAGCATCTTCGAAATCACTAGATGACGATCTAAAATGCTGTCTTCGTCGGGGCAAAATAATCCTATAACATTCAGGCAAGCCTCGGAACTGGCACGACCCCATAGCCGCCACTCGACAAAACACTCGATTGCCTGGCGATGTTCTTGCTATTGTAGGTACTTTTCGTCGCCTCATATTTTCCAGTACGGTCGAAACCCTGTCGACCCCAGGGGCTGGCGCGCTCATACCTATCCCAGTTTCGCGCCAAAACCCACCAAGGACCCTAGGACCAAATTTGGCGCCAAAACCGCGCCTCTGACCCCCCCGTCTCAAACGAGGACTATGTCCTCAAATGAGGACATTTGGTTTTTGGACACTACTCTATTAAGACGCTCTACTAAATGAGAGGAGGAGGAGTGGTAGGCAGTACCGTGGTAACCTTGTACCGATGCAGCGAAAAACTGCTGCCAAAAATCTGAGGGTAATAATTTATCCTTATCACTAATAAACTGCCTACTCAATCCATGATATCTATATACATTATTGAGGTATAGGCGTGCGCAATCACGTGCGGTGAGTTCTAAAGGACCACGGCACAAGATGGCAACATACGAGTAAACGATCTATGAACACAAGGATTTGGCATTGCCCCTATCATTCTTTCTAAAGGTCCTACAAAATCCATCATGATAGAATCCCAAGCATGATAGGGTCAGGCAAGGTCCTAGGTTCTGCATCTGTCCTACATTATTGGGTTCATTTCCTGGCAAGATTGACAAGTTCAACATACTCATCCACATCCTTATAAAGGGAAGGCCAGTAATAAGAGCGGGCTACTAGGTCCCGTAACCCGTTTACCACCCTGATGAGCAGCCTAAGTCATGCAACTCAAAGAGCAAGGGAGCGACAGATAGGAGGGGAAACAGGCGCCATTGAGGGGGAGAATCTGCTATCTGCACATATAAAAACCACCGTACAAATTTACAGGGTGCTTGCCTAATTGTTGGGGATGTGCAGCAATGGCAGCTAATGCTTCCGGCTCAGTGGCCGTAAATCTACTAATAAGGCGTTCAAGATCAGAGGTAGGCATCGCTACAGAAGTATCCAGAACAGGTTTAAAGAGATTCCCTACCGCCTTGCCGAAGAGAAGGGAGGTCCTAGGGGGACTACGTTTCATAAGACTTTCCTGACCTAGTCGCTATATGCTAAGCGGTATAGAAATTTTATTTTTCCCCTCCCCCCCGAGGCCACAGGAAGGGCCTCACACGGAAGAGAGTCCTACGTGAGAAGGAGATCAGCAGGCGAAAGCTGTATGAAAAAGGTAGGCATAGGAATCATCATCAGTAGTTCACCCATAGGGGTTACACCCATAGTAGTAGGAACTAGAGTAGTATTGAGAACATCAAGGTCCTCGAAGAAGGAATAGTCTGCACGACGAAGAGTGCATCTGGTATAGTTATCTACACCCTTGAATCACTGAAGTTTAAAAGGGGAAAACTGTGCTAAAAATTCCATCCAGCGCGCTTGCCGAGGGGTAAGGTTGGGTTGGAGAGAAGATGGGTAAGGGGACGATGATCCGTTGGATCACTAACTATAAGGATCTAGCTCACAGGGTTCATTCAGGCAGACATCAAATTGACAGCCTTTAAGAGTGCTGCCACGCGTGGCAACAATACACCACAGCTAAGAGTTCCTGCTGGTGGAGCGGGATATGTTACGCTCCGCAGGAGACATTGTCCTAGAGATATACTCAATTGCTGTAAGCCCTGACCCTGATCCTGGAGAAGCGACCCACCTTAAATAGCTACTTTACTAGCATCTGTAGCCACAACAAGAGTTTAGTAGTATCGGTGGATGAGACAGGAGGGGAAAGGAGTAGGGATTTTAGGCACTGAAACGCCGACTGACACTCACTACTCCAACAAAGGGGATATTCCTTCTTTAATAATGATTAATAGGGGCTGTAAAGTTCGAAACGCGGGATAAAACGCCTATAGTAAGAAGCAATTCTAGGAAACTACGTACACCTTTAACGTCGGTGGAGTAGGCCATTCCTGAATTGACTTAGTTTTATCCGGGTCGGTAGCGACCCCGGCATCTGACAGAACGTCCTAAAAATGGGACACTCCTCCCCGAACGCACTTAGCACGGCGCGCCCCACAAAGAATTTTTCAGCCATTATTTCTAATACTTCTTTAAATCACGTAGGTGTGTTTCAAAATCAGGAGAGTAAATAAGAAATATTCCTAAGTAAGCTTGGAAGACACAAGAAGGTCATGCTCAGATAAAGAAAAGAGGAGAAGGAGGGATCCTTTAGATACAGAGGGACACCTGAGGAAGATGAGAATTTCCCATAACAGGTTCAAGCACTTCATTCATTAACATTTGAAAAGAGGCAGGCGAGTTACAGAGTCCATAGCCGCTACTCTAAACTGGTAATGACCAAAAGGGGTAGCAAAGGCGGTTTTTGGCAATCCTCAGGAGCTATCCGCAACTGCCAAAAACCATCCGCAAAAATCAGTACTGTGAACAAGTGGGAACCTTTAACCTATTAAATATATCATCAATACGAGGTAGAGGGTATTAGATTTCACAGTAATATCATTCAACTTCCTATAATCAGTAACTAGGCGAAACTTGCCGTTTGGCTTAGGAACTAACAGCGACACAGCTGAGTAGGGGGAGTTACTAGGCTCTAAATCCTGCTTCTATATAATGACACTAAAATCTGTTTTTAGTTCCTTTAACTCGGTAGGCCCATTCTAACATCGGAGAGTGCGTAGGAACGACCGTCCTTGATACTACACGGTGTAAAACAGAACGAGGAGGAGAAAGAAGGAGTCTTTTCTTCAAATACTTTGAGGAATCTATCACAAGCCATGTATCTTACTATTTCATTTTCAGTAAATCCTACTCCTATTGTATCCACTGTATTTACATCTATATCCACACTATTATTAGTGATAGTATCTCTTGTACTTCTAACTGGAGGAACATACATAATAGGTATCATTTTGGCTTTAATTCAGAACGTAATTCGTCATTTGACATTAATACTTCAGTATAGGTCTTACAGGAGGATCAACAGGTGTAGGAGGAGTAATATCTACCAAGGATAAATTTTCCAATCTATAATGACGTTCAGGTACCCAGTAAGAGCTATCTGGAAACCAAATGACCATGGTTCAATTAATAGTAATCTTATATATCCTGGTGCAATCTAATCCTAGTAATACATTCAGCGGTAGTGATTAGGGCCTATAGTGGCCGTAGGTGACAGTACGTCCTTGTATAACCATGGGAAGGGACACCGTACCCGGGGAATGACTGGTGCGACCATCAGCAATAATGAACAGTAACGGGTTTGGTGTGAGGGGTAGGGGACTAGTCCTAAACGCCTAACTAGGGCCTCGCTCAACGAAAGGATAGCCGCACCGCTATCTACCAACACAGAGACATTCAAGATTTCATCAGCATGCAAGAAGGGGTCTACAACAGTGTGAGGACGGTTAAACCACCATTCAAGAACATAAGAGGACGCACACGTAGTGGTAGGGAAGATTCAGCTCCTACAGAGGTTATAAACACAGGCAGGCAAAATTTTTATCTGGGTCTATCTAAGGCCTGTCCAGGTCCCCGGCTGACAGCCTTACTGTTCCCCCTCCCCCCCAAATCCATAGGAACTAACCCGAAGAAGACCCTGGCGAAAAAGCCACTGCTGGAGGTCACGAGGAGCGAAGAGGTGCGGGAGCCTGATTATCATAGGGGAACCCTGGGACCTGTCTGCACAGCATTCAGCCTACTAGGGGTAGCTGAAGGGATGCGTCCTGAAGTAGGAGAAATAGGAGCACGCTGGGGGTACGAGGAGGGCGAGCGTCGGATGAGGGGGAGCACCCGAAAGAACTTGGGGCACTTTCATACGTTTAAGATGACCTACTTCCTTACAATGATAGCATGTGATATGAGAGACATCAAGGCTGAAAGTCGGTAACACAGATATCTAATTCTTCTACATAGGAGTTCTCCCCGTCAGGGGTAAGGATATATATTAATTCTGGGAATGGGTAGGAAGAAGGGGCGGTGAAGAAATCTGCTACACGCAAGAGATGCTGGCGCACATGCTTGAGGGGAGATCAGTAAAACGGTAGGCAGAGAACTGGCGCTTGACTTTCACGTAATAAGGTCTACTGAGGCCTTGTAGGAAGCGAGCACGTACTTCTGCACCGACAAATCCCTAATTCGTACACATCTGAGCATCAACTCTTTCATATACTCCTTAAATGATTTAGTACCCTCTTGCAAGGTACCAAAGGCTAATCTATCCTGCCAATCTGAACAGGAGGGACTAATGGTCTCTAAGCGCTTAACAATTCTGCTACAGAGTTAGGTAGGCATGAGAGGCCAAAGACTCACACTGAATGAGGTTAGCAAGCTCAGGAGTAATACAGGGTTGTGAGATAGTGAGGAACTAAAAGCCAGAAAAGACGCACCTATTATGATTCTGCCACGACTCTGTGTTTGGGTAAGGCAACATAATATAAGGTGAAAAACTGTTGAGGGGTAAGACTTGGACATCCAGCGTTCCGGTTACGGACGCAGTTACCGGAACGTGCCCGGAACGTGAACGTGGCCACGTTCGGGTTACCGGGCAATATAACCAAAACAAGCCCGGTAACAAGGCCTTGTTATCGGGCCGGTTCAGGTTACCGCCCGGTAACCGGAACGGGGCCCGTTCACGTTATTGCCCGGTAACAAGGCCTTGTTACCGGGCTGGTTCAGGTTACCGCCCGGTAAACGTTCAGGTTACCGGTCAGGTTATGGGGTCCGTTTACTGTACGATCCCGGTATTCGTCCCGTAGGTTACGACGTCGTATGCTTCTCGCGTACACTACCGGTACTACAATCATGTCGTTATCTGAATTGCAGTCACCAGGATGTCACTTAGAATTTCACTTAGCATTTCGGTCAACCTAACCCCTAACACCCATTTACCCGGGGGAGAAAAACAATGAACGGCATTTGCAGCAAGGCTCATGCAAGACAAGTTTCTATTTCATAAAACATTTCATTATTACACGCAGGATTACATGTCATGCACAAAAATCCAACGCCTTCACAGAAAGAAGCATATCAAGTCAACATCAAATTCGTGGCTTCTTGTTACGCCGCGGATATCTACCTCCACCTCTACCTCTAATGGGCCTGATACTACCTAAACTGGTCAGGCCTCCTCTACTTAACCCTCTGGCGAAAGACGAACGTGACGGAGCTGATCTCAATGCATTAACGTAAGTGTTACTATAATACGCCATACAACCATTTATCAAAACCCGTTTACTCCAGGAATAGAGGAAGGAAACACAACTACACTGCCGTGACCCAAGCCTATATGTGTTAATTCATTTAACACACGCCGAGTGCACACACAAAAGGTAGGACGCGCATAAATGGTCACCAACGGTCCAACACGCTCGGGCCGACATGGCCCTCGCCTACAGATGCACGCTAGACCACTACATCTACTGATGCACGCTGGTCCACTACATTCTACCACAGGATAAGGACCACTAGTAAAGTACGCGGCGCGGCGCCCAACAGCACCCAATGTACCACAGTACTGTTACGAGGACAATAATGTCCCGGTAGGAGCCTAAACGTAAACCTAGGGACAACCGAGGCAAAAGACCTAATTTACGTCCGTAACTACAACGAATTGTTACGCGACGTAACACCTCCCCCCCACAAAGGTAGGGAGCCCTCTCCCTACGTACAGGGAGGAAAACAAGGGGTAGGAAACCTAATGCACCCAGCACACACTAACACAGTCAGCAGGCCATCCAAGATACAAGGCACCAATAGTTCACACGGTCTCCACCACCACGCCTGGAGGTGTAGGGTTAGCCAGCACCAAGCCTGGTGGTAGGTTCCCCTAACTGCCTGGAACAAAGTCCTTGCCGGGGGGAACGGCACTGGGCAGGACACACAGAGTAAACCAATCAGCACCAAGGACCAAGAACGACCAGTCAACTGGCCAGAACATGAGGGCGACTCTACATACCGGAGGGACAACATCCTCAGGTCGGGCCTAAGGCCCTCTATCTAATGGCCATCCGTCTGGTAGGTACCGCGGGAGGCCAGCAGGACATCCAGGTAGGCCTGGTAATGGGCCACATCCTCAACATTGTCATGCCTATCTACGGTGAGGAAAACATCGGCCCACACGCCGTCAGGAAAGAGGCCCAGGAAGGCCCAGTAATACCTATGCTGCGTGAGGACGACCTGGCCACGGGCCCAGTCCAAAAAGCCACAGGCAAAGAGGCGAATGAAAGGCTCTACCGCGATCAGGCAAAGGGCCCGCAGGAGGAGGCGATGGTACCGGATCCGAGGGCGCATACCCGTCGGGAAGAACAGGTCCACCAGGGGCTCCACGTTGGACGGCCACAACCGGATGTGCCGCACCTCGCGGGAGCGCCACCGACGAACACACTGTCGCGACCCGAATGTCTCTAGGTAGTCGCTGGCCCGAGGAGGAGGGTGACCACGGGAGTCTAGACCCTGGCCCGGGATAGGCGCCGGGCGGCGGGCATCCCACTCAAGGATGGGCTGGAGGACCGTAGTGTACGCCGCACCCGGCACCGCAGGAAACTCTACTGTAAGGGCATCCGAAGCCATAATGCCCAGAGGGGGAGGGTAAGCCCACTGGAACCCACCGTAGGTGTCTAAGTCGTTGTGGCGCCTCGCCCAGCGATACAGGACGCGCCGAACCAGGATCTCACCCTCGAACACCGGATCAGCTAAAATAACCATGTCGAACGGAGGCCGATCAGTCTCAATGGGTAGGCCACGATCCCGGGGCGCCCGACACACCTGGGAGAACCCGTAGGACATGGGAGAGATGGCAAGCTCAGCAGAGGCGCGCGGCAGGTCACACTGTCGGCAGGCGAGTGCGGACATACCATACCCCGGAATGGGCGTGTCACGCGACTCCGGCGTCGCGTGCACCACGGAAGGAGCCCTGTCCCGATCACCCTGGGACAACTCCCTGAGGGAATCGGCAGCGCGGGTGGCGCGAGGATCCTGACCGGTGGACCGAACAACCGCGGCCAAAGACCGCGAGGCCGAAGGAGGAGGGACCGGAGCAGGGGCCGACGCAGGGGCAGGAGCCGACACCGACGCAGGGGGCACTGGTAAAACAGGAGGTCGCGCCGGACCCGAAGCCAGAGAGGGCCGTGACGGACCCGCCATCGACGCAGGCGCGCCGGTCTCCGTTGCCGGTGCACCCTCAGGCCACATATTGAAGATAGGGCCCGTAGGGACAGGAAGACCGGCATAGGATTGGTTACCATCCAAACTCCAGTCGGGCACCGGGATCCTCTGCGGGGGACCACCCTCCCAAAGCCTGGGATGATCGCCCGTGTCGCTGAAGAAGCCACGAACTGGCTGTGAGGGCGCAGCGGACGGCCCAGAGGGGGCGACGACGGGCACAGCCGAAGGGGCTGAAGGCTCGCGCCGAGGCGCGGGAACGTCGGCCGCAGGCACAGAGGCAACCGGAGGTGTCGGAACCGCAGCAACCGAAGGGGTAGGGGGCGCCGGCGAAACCACAGGTGCAGAAGAAACCGAAGGGGTAGGGGGCGCGGACACCACAGACACCCCACCTGGCGTGGCCGGAGTCTGCGCTTGGGCCGCCAGGAAGGCCCCGAACGCCGTGGTCAGGGACTGGATCTGAGCCTGCATAGCCGAGACCGTCGCCGAAAGCGGATCAGGCAAACCCGAAGGGGTAGGCTCTACTGCAACACCCCGGGTCGACCGAGGGGACGACGGGACCGGAGAGGGAGGAACAGACGCCGAGGAGACGGACGCAGCGCTCGAGGCAGAATAATCTGGAGTATAATGTACCTCGGCTGGGGCGCCCGAAGGGGCAGGACCACTAACCGCTAGTCCCGCCGACTGATCAGCTAACTCCATGAACTCTACGGCCCGTAAAAGGTCGCAGGGGTTCTCGTCTACCACAGCATCACCCTCAGCTGGAAGCCAAGGGAACACCTCCCGTAGGCAGGTACGGCCCACAGGAGTGGAGAGGTAGGAGAACACACGGCAACACCGGAGAACAGCATCTATCTGCCCCAAGGCGGGACAGCTGGAACCACACCCCAACAAACAGTGTCCGGCATCGTCGAACCCGTGCAGGACAAGCTGGTGCGGCTCATTAGGGGAAGGACCATACCACGTGACCCCGAAGAGGGCCGCCCTGACTAAGCTCGCATGTTGGGCCTGAAGGGCCGGCTGCACAACGCCACCCTGGTAACATGATCGCGACACCCAGCGGCCCGGAAGGGCCTCGAAATACAGCTCAGGGTCCGGTAGGGGCAGGGACGGCAGCGGGCTCTCAGCCGGAGGGGTAGGCTCTGTCATGACGGCTGCGGAGGGGAGGGGACAACCAACCACCCGTCGACAGCAGACATAACATAAGAGAGGAGAAGGCATACGACTAGAGCTTGTGCAGGGTTTTATATTCCTGCAGCAGGCGACTACACCCATCTAGCTCACTCTCCGTATACCAAACCTTATCTACTTCACTACGAGCATACATCCACTTCACTTTATACTGACGCTGGGTACCGCGGCCCTTTTTGATATCTCGATGGGCCACGATGCTTTCTACTTCGTCTTCTACTTCCCCAGTGTCAGGATTATGCTCTAAAGGGGCAGGCGCTAACTCCCTGCCAGCGAACGTACTAGGGTGGTACAGTTTAAGCTGGCTCCTATGGAAGGTGTTTGAATGCGTTTGCCAAGAGGTAGGGATATCGACTTTATACAAGAAATTTCCTACCCTAGACAACACATGGAAGGGTCCTAAGAAGGCAGGCCTAAGTTTGACCTTCAGTTCTGCTTCAAACTTATGAGCAAAACGGCCAACACGGGGGCCTTCTACTAATACTAGATCTCCTACTTCTATCTCAGGTGCTCGTCTATCTAAGGAGGCACGCAACCTAGCAAGGTACTTAGCCTGAGCTTTTTGATACCCTGAGATCGCGTGGTCATGAGCAGTTTTCATTCTATCTAGTAAGGACTGTACACCTTCTACAGTATCTCGGGACACATCATCCTTGTCCCGTAGAGGACTAGCTAAGAGAGAGGTAGGGGTAAGGGGCTGTCTACCAGTATCTAAGAAGAAGGGCGTATATCCATGCGCAGCTTGGGGACAATTGTTGAGGGAGAACTCTACCAAACATAAATAATCCTCCCAATCACTACCCGAGCCATTAACATAGTGCCTAAGCGCTTCTTCTACTACTGTCTAATCACCAAGAAAATGTCCTCAAATGAGGACATTTTAAAGCATGGATACCATTTGTAATAACTAACACATGTCAACACATCCATGGGTACGGTATGGAACCATGTTCATTTATGATATGTTCAAGAGTTGCAATGCTTAACATCCATGAAATATGCTCATTGTATAATTGTTTACGATTTATGAATGCAGGGGGGTCGCTACGCGAGTGACCAAATAGCACTCAAGTCAACAATATGCCAAGAAAGAAGGCATGGCCAGGTCATGGCTGGCCCTGAACATGCACCCAGGGTGCCCACAACATGTCTATGTTACACCCTCGCAGTCCTAGACCCTGCAGCCGGCCAGGGTGGGGGGACAAAATGTAACTGGCAACCAGGGACCATGGTGCAGGCCATACAGCAGGTGTAAAGCTAGCTCAGTCCAACGAGTGAAATATGAAGCAAATACTCGCCAAGGTTAGGTCCATGATCGTTGGTAGAGGCTCGGCTGCCACCACGGTGCTAAACCATGATGCTGAACCCTTACGTTATATATGAAACATATAATGCAAAGAGGCACAAGTTGTAACACAAGCACAATGTAAACATGACAAGCTCAAGTTTCCAAGCCAGTCTTGATCACTTGGACATGAGTTGAAGCATTAGAAACATATGGGCAACATACCAGCAAGCCTTGAAAAACTTCTCAGCAACAAGGCAGTATATGTGTTGAATCAAACTACCACATCGCAATTAAGCACAGCGACTTTCTAGTCGCTGCTGTTTTGATAACGCAAGGCCGTTTACCTTTTCAGTGACGCAGCGGGAAAAGAAAGTACTGCCCAGCAAACTTCCGTTATTCCCCGGACATAAACGTAATCAAAACCACGAAGTTGGGCATTGAAAGCAACCGGAATGATCACGTCTGCGAGAGTTATAGGTTACAATCCGCTTAACACGCTTACTTAGAACGATGCGGTTGAGAATGACAGTCGGAACCTTGCTCTTGACGTGCGCCCAGGCCGCCAGCTGCGCGGGCCAGCTCAAGAAATATATATTAAAGGACGGTGACGCGTGGGAAGCACCCAGCCTTGCGGCAAAAGAAAAATATGGCTCGCGCTCGCCCTGGTTTTCGCCAGGCGCGACTGCGACATCACGACGAAAAAATAGAGACTCTTTGACGCATGCAACTGCCCAGGTCCCTCTTCTCCCCATGTCGCCCATAAGCCCAGAAGCGTACCATAACCCATACTCGCGATATCCGCAGCGCCTGGGCGGAAAAAGAAATTGTAAAACCGAACTGCGAACTGACCTATCATGCGATCTACGTAGCTCTCAGATTTTCTTCAACAATGCCAAAATCCGTTCATGAACAAAATTTTCGACATATACAAAGCACCTGCACGTGAAGAATAGCATCTTCGAAATCACTAGATGACGATCTAAAATGCTGTCTTCGTCCGGGGCAAAATAATGCCCTATAACATTCAGGCAAGCCTCGGAACTGGCACGACCCCATAGCCGCCACTCGACAAAACACTCGATTGCATTGCGATGTTCTTGCTATTGTAGGTACTTTTCGTCGCCTCATATTTTCCAGGTACGGTCGACCCCTGTCGACCCCAGGGGCTTGGCGCGCTCAGTACCTATCCCAGTTTCGCGCCAAAACCCACCAAGTGACCCTAGGACCAAATTTGGCGCCAAAACCGCGCCTCTGACCCCCCCCGTCTCAAACGAGGACTATGTCCTCAAATGAGGACATTTGGTTTTTGGACACTACTCTATTAAGACGCTCTACTAAATGAGAGGAGGAGGAGTGGTAGGCAGTACCGTAGGTAACCTTGGTACCGATGGCAGCGAAAAACTGCTGCCAAAAATCTGAGGTAAATAATTTATCCTTATCACTAATAAACTGCCTACTCAATCCATGATATCTATATACATTATTGAGGTATAGGCGTGCGCAATCACGTGCGGTGAGTTCTAAAGGACACGGCACAAGATGGCACATACGAGTAAAACGATCTATGAACACAAGGATTTGGGCATTGCCCCTATCATTCTTTCTAAAAGGTCCTACAAAATCCATCATGATAGAATCCCAAGGCATGATAGGGTCAGGCAAGGTCCTAGGTTCTGCTATCTGTCCTACATTATTGGGTTTCATTTCCTGGCAAGATTGACAAGTTCTAACATACTCATCCACATCCTTATAAAGGGAAGGCCAGTAATAAGAGCGGGCTACTAGGTCCCGTACCCGTTTACCACCCTGATGAGCAGCTAAGTCATGCAACTCAAAGAGCAAGGAGGAGCGACAGATAGGAGGGACATACAGGCGCCATTGAGGGGGAGAATCTGCTATCTGCACATATAAAAACCCACCTACAAATTTACAAGGGTGCTTGCCTAATTGTTGGGGATGTGCAGCAATGGCAGCTAATGCTTCCGGCTCAGTGGCCGTAAATCTACTAATAAGGCGTTCAAGATCAGAGGTAGGCATCGCTACAGAAGTATCCAGAACAGGTTTAAAGAGATCTCCTACCGCCTTGCCGAAGAGAAGGGGAGGTCCTAGGGGACTACGTTTTCATAAGACTTTCCTGACCTAGTCGCTATATGGCTAAGCGGTATAGAAATTTTATTTTTCCCCTCCCCCCCCACCGAGGCCACAGGAAGGGCCTCACACGGGAGAGAGAGTCCTACGTGAGAAAGGAGATCAGGCATGCGAACAGCTGTATGAAAGAGGTAGGCATAGGAATCATCATCAGGTAGTTCACCATAAGGGGTTACACCCATAGTAGTAGGAACTAGAGTAGTATTGAGAACATCAAGGTCCTCGAAGAAGGAATAGTCTGCACGACGAGAGAGTGCATCTGGTACTATGTTATCTACACCCTTGACATACTGAAGTTTAAAAGGGGAAAACTGTGCTAAAAATTCCATCCAGCGCGCTTGCCGAGGGGTAAGGTTGGGTTGGGAGAGAAGATGGGTAAGGGGACGATGATCCGTTTGGATAACTAACCTATAAGGATCTAGCTCACAGGGTTCATTCAGGCAGACATCAAATTGAGCACCTTTAAGGAAGTGCTGCCACGCGTGGCAACAATACACCACAGCTAAGAGTTCCTGCTGGTGGACGGGATAGTTACGCTCCGCAGGGAGCATTGTCCTAGAGATATACTCAATTGGCTGTAAGCCCTGACCCTGATCCTGGAGAAGGACACCACCTATAGCTACTTTACTAGCATCTGTAGCCACAACAAAGGGTTTAGTAGTATCCGGTAGGATGAGTACAGGAGGGGAAAGGAGTAGGGATTTTAGGCACTGAAAAGCCGACTGACACTCACTACTCCAAACAAAGGGGATATCCTTCTTTAATAAATGATTAATAGGGGCTGCTATAGTTGCGAAACGCGGGATAAAACGCCTATAGTAAGAAGCAATTCCTAGGAAACTACGTACACCTTTAACGTCGGTAGGAGTAGGCCATTCCTGAATTGACTTAGTTTTATCCGGGTCGGTAGCGACCCCGGCATCTGACAGAACGTGCCCTAAAAATGGGACACTCCTACCCGAACGCACTTTAGCACGGCGCGCCCACAAAGAATTTTCAGCCATTATTTCTAATACTTTCTTTAAATCACGTAGGTGCGTTTCAAAATCAGGAGAGTAAATAAGAATATCATCTAAGTAAGCTTGAGCACAAGAACGGTCATGCTCAGATAAAGAAACAGAGGAGAAGGAGGATCCTTTAGATCAGAGGACACCTGAGGAAGATGAGAATTTCCCATAACAGGTCTAAGCACTTCATTCATTAACATTTGAAAAGAGGCAGGCGAGTTACAGAGTCCCATAGCCGCTACTCTAAACTGGTAATGACCAAAAGGGGTAGCAAAGGCGGTTTTATGGCAATCCTCAGGAGCTATCCGCAACTGCCAAAAACCATCCGCACAATCCAGTACTGTGAAACAAGTGGAACCTTTAACCTTATTAAATATATCATCAATACGAGGTAGAGGGTATTTAGATTTCACAGTAATATCATTCAACTTCCTATAATCAGTAACTAGGCGAAACTTGCCATTTGGCTTAGGAACTAACAGGACACCAGCTGAGTAGGGGGAGTTACTAGGCTCTATCAATCCTGCTTCTAATAATGACACTAAAATCTGTTTTAGTTCCTTTAACTCGGTAGGGCCCATTCTATACATCGGAGAGTGCGTAGGAACTGCACCGTCCTTGATAACTACACGGTGTAAAACAGAACGAGGAGGAGGATAAGAAGGAGTCTTTTCTTCAAATACTTTTGAGGAATCTATCACAGCCATGTATCTTACTATTTCATTTTCAGTAAATCCTACTCCTATTGTATCCACTGTATTTACATCTATATCCACACTATTATTAGTGATAGGTATCTCTTGTACTTCTAACTGAAGGAACATACATAATAGGTATCCATTTTGCTTTAATTCAGAACGTAATTCGTCATTTGACATTAATACTTCAGGTATAGGTCTTACAGGAGGATCAACAGGTGTAGGAGGAGTAATATCTACCAAGGATAAATTTTCCAATCTATAATGACGTTCAGGTACCCAGTAAGAGCTATCTGGAAACCAAATGACCATGGTATCATAATTAATAGTAATCTTATTATCCTGGTGCCAATCTAATCCTAGTAATACATCAGCGGTAGTGATAGGGCCTATAGTGGCCGTCAGGTTGACAGTACGTCCTTGTATAACCATGGGAAGGGACACCGTACCCGGGGAATGACTGGTGCGACCATCAGCATAATGAACAGTAACGGGTTTGGTGTGAGGGGTAGGGACTAGTCCTAAACGCCTAACTAGGGCCTCGCTCACAAAGGAGCTAGCCGCACCGCTATCTACCAACACAGAGACATTCAAGAGTTCATCAGCATGCAAGAAGGGGTCTACAACAGTGTGAGGGACGGTTAAACCACCATTCAAGAACATAAGAGGACGCACACGTAGTGGTAGGGAAGATTCAGCTCCTACAGAGGTTATAAAAACAGGCAGGCAAAAATTTTTATCTGGGGTACTATCTAAGGACCTGTCCAGGTTACCCCCGGCTGACAGGCCTACTGTTCCCCCTCCCCCCCAAATCCATAGGAACTAACCCCGAAGAAGACCCTGGCGAAAAAGCCACTGCTGGAGGGTCACGAGGGAGCGAAGAGGGTGCGGGAGCCTGATTATCATAGGGGAACCCTGGGGATCCTGTCTGCACAGCATTCAGCCTACTAGGGGTAGCTGAAGGGAATGCGTCCTGAAGTAGGACGAATAGGAGCACGCTGAGGGGTACGAGGAGGGCGAGCGTCGGGATGAGGGGGAGCACCCGAAAGGAACTTGGGGCACTCACGTTTAAGATGACCTACTTCCTTACAATGATAGCATGTGATATGAGAGACATCAAGGGCTGAAAGGTCAGTAACACAGATATCTAATTCTTCTACATAGGAGTTCTCCTCCTCAGGGGTAAGGATAATATTATTAATACGGGAACGGGTAGGAAGAGAAGGGGTGGTGAAGAAATCTGCTACACGCAAGAGATGCTGGCGCACATGCTTGAGGGGCAGATCAGTAAAACGGTAGGCAGAGAACTGGCGCTTGACTTCACGTAATAAGGGTCTACTGAGGCCTTGGAGGAAGCGAGCACGTACTTCTGCACCCGACAAATCCCTAATTCGTACCATCTGAGCATCAAACTCTTTCATATACTCCTTAAATGATTTAGTACCCTGCTGCAAGGTACCAAAGGCTAATCTATCCTGCCAATCTGAATCAGGAGGGACTAAATGGTTCTCTAAACGCTTAAACAATTCTGCTACAGAGTTAGGGTAGGCATGAGAGGCCAAAGACTCACACTGAATGAGGTTAGCAAGCTCAGGAGTAATACAGGTTGTGAGATAGTGAGGAACTAATACAGCATCAGAAAGACGCCATCTATTATGATTCTGCCACGACTCCGTGTTCTGGGTAAGCAACATAATAAAGGTGAAAAACTGTTGAGGGGTAGACTTGACATCCAGCTTGGGAAGGTTAGCAAAGAGGGGAAGAGCAGGGGGCTTAGGGGGATTAGAAGAGTCAGTTTTTCCCATAGGGCCACTATCTTCCACTGCTACATAAGCGGGATAGAAGGAAGGAAGAGGAAAAGTCTTGGGTAGGGGTCTAGAAGGGGCCACCGTTTCAGGCTGGTGCCCATAAGAGAAGGGGACAGTATATTGCTCACGAAGAGAGGAATAGGCAAAATGATCATAATTTCTGTCATCTAAGGGCATGGTGCTGAAATCACTATTAACTTCTAAATCAGCCACACGGGTAGGGACCTGGGCTGCCTCATAGGCCGTCTCAGGGTAGGACCAGGAAGCAGGTGGGTAAAAGGGAACTGCACTAGGGCGCCCAGAAGGACCGACAGGGGCAGAGGCACGACCCGTGTTAAGAGCAGGCATGGAAGGAACAGGGTGGGAAGGAGGCCTAAAAACATTGTTAGTTAGTGAGGACCTGCTGGAGGGTTGAGCCAAGGTTGCAGGAGGGGCAGGGGCCTGGTTCAGGGTAAGGGAAGGGTCATCACTAAATCTGACTTGCATACGTTGACGTTGTTCATAGGTAGGAGGGGTAAGTGAGGGACGACGGCGACCATCAGCAAGAGGAGAAGGAGGTGAGGCACGAAGATTACCTTGAGGAGTGAGATGGTGTACCGTTTCAAGTGAGTCCCGTCGGTTACCCGATTGTTGTTATGGTTGTTATTATTATTATTATTATTATTATTATTCATAGTAGGAGTATTGGTAGGTATAGGCGACAGGTTACCACCCACTGGATCCATTTTTGTTTAAGTAAATGATCAAAAATCTAACTGAAAGCAACAAGGATAAAGGACAAGGCCTAATATAAGGCAAGGAAAGAAAAGGAAAAGATTTTAATGGCTTAAAAGAAAGGAACAATTTAAATCAGTCCTTTTTAACAACAGTAATGGATAGGGAACCGAATTCCAAGGTGAGAGGAGTATCTAAGCTAGATGAGGATGCAGCCCTCTTAGGGGGAGACGAAGGAGGGGTAGCAAAATCTAGAGCTTCTACAGGAGGGCGACCATGAGGAGTAGAACGTACGTGTAGGCCTAGATCTGATACGCTATGGTCTATAAGGAATTGTTGAGCTTCCTCGAAGGTAACAAATTTCTTATACCTAATTACATTATATGTACGGTTTTGCACTATCTTCCTAGCATCTGACCAAGAGAGGAAAATGGCTGACCATTGAGGGGTAATAACTACGTAATACTTAGCTAAACTATTATCACTAGATGAATGGGAAGGCGCAGTAAAAACACGACGTTGACTCATGATAACTCACCTGGCGTGTCTTGTGATGTCAAGCTAGACGAGGTAGGGGTAGGCGACTTAGCTTGACGATCTGGATCACCGAAAGAAGAAGGAGGGCGGGAGTTTCCAGCTCTCGTCCTAAGTCAGCGGCCGGATATCCCAGCGCTCGTCCTAACACAGCGCCCCGTAACTCTGCGGGTGCGGCCGTCTAATAAAGCAGCAGCACAAGGAAAAAGGTGTAGGTACTGCGACGCTAATCGTCTCCGAACAGTAATACTCCCCTATCTAAGCAGGAAACAACCGTAAGCAGGAAAACAAGGCGAAGGACAGGCTAACTACGAAAGGATTTATCCGCTGTGAGCAGGTCTAGCTTCTAGGTAAAGCGTGTCCCGAAACGGGCAGCACGACGCTCCTAGCTTGAAGGCGACCCGCCCATTACCTATCAAGGAAGTGTCGACTTCTTGTTCCTGGACGCGGAAGGGGTCTTGAAAAGGTGTATGTGGCAAGGGATAGTCGTCTCGTTCACTACCTACTGAAGTTCCTCCGGAACCATTGTTACGCCGCGGATATCTACCTCCACCTCTACCTCTAATGGGCCTGATACTACCTAAACTGGTCAGGCCTCCTCTACTTAACCCTCTGGCGAAAGACGAACGTGACGGAGCTGATCTCAATGCATTAACGTAAGTGTTACTATAATACGCCATACAACCATTTATCAAAACCCGTTTACTCCAGGAATAGAGGAAGGAAACACAACTACACTGCCGTGACCCAAGCCTAAATGTGTTAATTCATTTAACACACGCCGAGTGCACACACAAGGGTAGAACGCGCATAAATGGTCACCAACGGTCCAACACGCTCGGGCCGACATGGCCCTCGCCTACAGATGCACGCTAGACCACTACATCTACTGATGCACGCTGGTCCACTACATTCTACCACAGGATAAGGACCACTAGTAAAGTACGCGGCGCGGCGCCCAACAGCACCCAATGTACCACAGTACTGTTACGAGGACAATAATGTCCCGGTAGGAGCCTAAACGTAAACCTAGGGACAACCGAGGCAAAAGACCTAATTTACGTCCGTAACTACAACGAATTGTTACGCGACGTAACACTTCTCTTCGTGGCTTGAAATACTGTTTCCATGCGGTGCTTAGGACAGATCCGGGGATGTCGGCACCGCACAGAAGCTCCATCCGGGAGCAAGTGCGCCGGGGGAAGATGTTGTACATCCAGAGCTCGATATGTGCGGGAAGCCGTCGTGTTGGAAACCGAGGTGTCTGCACAGAATTCCGCGCGCAGGCAGCTTGTGCCTTTACGGGGGAAGACCTGCGACACCAAACCGTGTCCGGACAAAGCAATACGGAGAAATGGCAACGGCAGATGGAGCCGGCAAAGGCCGCTTGTCAGGAAAGTGATTTTTAATGCACAAATAGATGTATAATGCATGCTACATCACCATCGCTTGGGCGGTGAAAAGACAAGGACCAAGCACATGCCCCCACCTAGCCTTCGTGCCTCCCTCCCTTGACGAGGACCAACCACATGCCCCCACCTACCCTTCGTGCATCCCGCCCTTGACGAGGCACAACCATGTGCCCCCACCTACCTTTCGTGCATCCCTCCCTTGACAAGAAACAAGCACGTGCACCTACCTAACCTTTGTGCATCCCTTCCTTGGCAAGGAACAAGCACACCCACCCACCTACTCCACATGCATCCCTCCCATGACAAGGAACCAGCACGATC
>RPFO01000022.1:4420701-4478201 GCA_009746045.1 Mesostigma viride | reverse complement strand
AGTTAGTATCTAATCTACTATGTGGCTTATGAGGAAGCACCATGAAACATTTGACCTTACTGGCTTCATCAGAACACGTCTAGATGCTTTTCCTTTGCAAAGATAGTCGCCATTGACGCTTGGGGCTTGCATGTGATTCAGATCTGCATGGACGTGCTTTGACAACAAACGGGCATGTACGCACAAAAATGCCCAAGGACGGTACTTCATGATGGTCATCTTCATGAAATTGACCACGCATGTAAGAGGACAAGAAATCAAGTATTCAGAGTTCGTGCTATACTAAGAAACCAGCTTTTGCTCAGAATGCCGCTTTTGCGGTCTACGGGCCTTCCAATGCAACCTGCCAACAAGCAATTCTCATAAGTATCCTTGCTCAGCTACGCAGTTGCTCATTTTCCCAGCTCCATTCCTCTTCGATCACAGCCTGTCCATGACGGCCTTGTAGGTTTTGGATAGCTCCAGAATCTCGCTCTGTTTATTCTCCGTTACTTATGTCACTCACATGTCGTCGCTACTAGAACCGCTTCTAGTGCGGTTCTCGCTGCCACCCCTGCTGCCATGCGGTCTGCACTGCAGCTCATCGCTCCATTTACCGCTCGCGTTCTCTTGAATTGCTACCCCTGCATACTGCCGGATTCGGGAAAAGCCTCCAGGATTGGCTCCTCGTTGGTGCTGTCGTGGAAATACAACCGCGGCTGACGTCCTAGCTACCTAACTAGAGGCACTGTATACGTAGTGGGAATCACCATCCTTAGCTCATTGGAGCAATTCTCGACAAACTGCTAGGCCGCATTGAAAAATAAAAAACAGAATTGCATCGAATTTCTCCAGGCATACTCGGTTACGGACCTACATGTAAACTCTACGTGGAAACTCTCTGAACCTCGCTGAGAGTTTTCCGTGCTGGCACCGGCAATCTTTCTTTTCCCGACCTTAACAGTCCACCATTCCTGCCAGACGAAGACTGCCATGTCAACCCTATCTTGTCCCGAGCCAGCACTGTCACAAGCGCTGGCGTACTGGCCAGCAGCGATAATGTTTCCGCCCGTCGCAATTCATGGCTTTCGTCAGTTCCGTGTCCGCCGACCGCCATCCTCGCCCCTGGTCTTCAAACGTCTTTCTTTGGAAATTGGAGGTAACAACCCGTTCCCAAAATTTGAAATCGGCGCCCTGTCGGCGCGGCGAAAGTTTTGTGCCAGGCATTAGTACGCGCAGTACAGTGTGCTTCGAACCGTACATCATGTGCCTCGTACTAAACGGTGCAACGTACGGCAAGCAAAACGGACTGGAAGGACACTAGGCAACGAATGCAAGATGTTAATGAATGCTCCGTGACTCCCTAACGGGAGCACGAGTTTAATTAATTATGTCATATCAAATAGAGTCAACCATGCAGCACCGACATGTCATTTATCAAGGAGACAACCAGCGTAGGCCAGAAATCGGGGGAATCCGGACCATGGTAGCTCGATCCTGCCGTTATCTTGTCCGCGTTGGCGAGTCGGTCGTTCATGATGATGAATATGAATGGAGATGGAAATGTGTAGCCTTACATGCGTTGAAATTGTCAATTATGGTTGGCTTACGTGTAGAGTAACATGAACATGGCCGGTAACCGGCAACGTACCATGAACGTGCCCGGTAACACGCCCAGTAACACGAACATGCCCGGTAACCGGCCCGGTAACACGCACTAGCCCGGTAACATGAACATGCCCGGTAACAGGCATCGTAACATGAACGTACCCGGTAACACGCCCGGTAACACGAACGAACCCGGTAACCGGCCCGTTAACACGAACTGGCCCGGTAACATGAACATGCCCGGTAACAGGCATCGTAGCATGAACGTGCCCGGTAACACGCCCGGTAACACGAACGAACCCGGTAACCGGCCCGGTAACACGAACTGGCCCGGTAACATGAACGGACCCATGTTACCGCCCGGTAACATGAACGGACCCCTGTTACCGTCCGGTAACATGGGTCCGTTCATGTTACCGGGCATGTTACCGGGTTCGTTCGTGTTACCGGGCGTGTTACCGCCCGGTCATCTCCTTTTCTAGTGTGGGCGCAAGGTGACACCCCTGGAACAACTTCTGTGCAACAACTTCCGGTCCCGCCGATCTCGCGACGCAGGCATGAGACCACCGCGTTTTGGCAAGCGTAGCAGACAGAGAAAGGATGGGGTGTCTTCCAGGTCCTCAAGGACATCCGTCAGATGCGCCTAATGATTGCGAGGCAGAATGCCACGAGCACTGCCGATGCACTGTGATGATTTTCTTGTGGAATGGCTACGTGCCAGCTTCACCATGGGATATCATCTCACATGCTGGCCAGAACTATCTTCTTCGCTTCCACATGCGTTGGTCTGTACATATACTACCTAGAGGGGCACTATGTTTATTAGATCCTCTTACCCACGCCGCAATATAAATCCAATGCCTACTAATCATCATGTACATGCCAACATAGCGCCCCTCTAGGTAGTATATGTACAGACCAACGCATGTGGAAGCGAAGAAGATAGTTCTGGCCAGCATGTGAGATGATATCCCATGGTGAAGCTGGCACGTAGCCATTCCAGAAGAAAATCATCACACTGCATCGGCAGTGCTCGTGGCATTCTGCCTCGCAATCATTAGGCGCATCTGACGGATGTCCTTGAGGACCTGGAAGACACCCCATCCTTTCTCTGTCTGGTACGCTTGCCAAAACGCGGTGGTCTCATGCCTGCGTCGCGAGATCGGCGGGACCGGAAGTTGTTGCACAGAAGTTGTTCCAGGGGTGTCACCTTGCGCCCACCTGCCCATGAAACCATCACCAATGGCCTTCCACAGTATGTTCATGTCCCCGAAATACCGGCGATCGCTGGGCTCACGCCAGCCCTCATCCTTATGACATTCCTGCAAATGTTGGATTGGCGGACCCTGACCGTTGTGAATTCCCAGAAAATACTCGGCAGACCGAGACGTCACAGTGCTCTGGGCAGCCGTGCCACGCACATCATAGCGCCAACCCACTTCTCCCTGGCAGAGCCGGCAGTTCTCTAACACCTCCCCCGGCTCTGCTGACCTCTTCCGCTTTGGGGGGGCGCTCACAGGAGTTGGTGGAACGTGGCTACGCCTCTAAGCTGTTGCCGCTGCGGAGGGGCTCGCATTCGCGGATGGGCCAGCTGCACACGCAGCAGCAGCCGCTGCGGCCGTTGCGGCCGCAGCAGCAGCACCGCCATCTCCTTCACCACGGTTTCCGGTGCGGGCACACGTTGCGGCTGCGGCAGCGGCGGCGGTGGCGGCACCATCACCGGACGACATCTCCCGCAGCAACTCCTTCATGGCCCTTATCTCTGTCTTCACGGAATCCATTTGGTGGCTTTGTGCACCGACGGTGCGCTCGATGCTATGAAGCGCGGACACCATCTGGTACACTCATAGTGGCAGCAAATGGATCGTAGCGATCAGCGCACTGTGCACAGCGATTACTGCCAAATAACCATGTAAAATGCACTATATCTAGGAGGTTGGAAAATTGCAAGAATACAAGGCATGCAAGGGGTTTGAAAGGACTATGGGTGTCAATTTGCTTATTTACCTCCTCTTGGCCAGGCCCCAAGCTGCCCAGCGGTGCGGCGGCGCGTGGCGCTCGGTGCGCCTGGAGGACATCAGCAGATACCTTCTTCCACGCTAAGCATCCAAGTAACACGAAAACAACAGCCACATATACGCAGCAACATGAAAAAGTTAATCCCGCAATTCCTTTTTTCCATACGAGTATTCCTCAGCCAAGAAATGAAGAAATGAATGGAATGGAACATAAGACATATCGGGTGTCATGAAGACGGCGCACTTCCACAACGGAAGGTCGGGAGCCGCCTCTTGAATAAACGGCGCGATTGACAGAAGGGCCGTCTTTCCCGTTGTCTCCAGAAAGGTCAGAAAGTTCTGCCCCGATACGTCCCGGTCGTCTTTGGGGCACGTGCGGTTGTGCTGCAAGTAGCATGCGCAATGGGTATGCATCATTAACCCAATAATAAGATGCCATGATCAATACAATTACGTTAGAAAACATGTGTCCCAACACGCCACATCGAATGCATGCTTGTATAGGTAGGCAATGATTTAGCAAACCCAGCCCCTAAGGTTAAGGTTATTTACCCAACCCCGACCCCTAGCAAGCACCTTCTCCAATCCTGCCCGCTGTATTGTCGCCCATGGGAAGAGTTGGGCGCGACAGAAGTCCGCCTCGGGCGAGTTGAGGCCATAATCTCTGGGCAGAAAGTAGGCATTCTCCGCCTTTGCACGAAACCCGGCTGATGCCAGCAAGTGCCCCTTGGGGTGATCTCACGCATACGAGCTGCAGAACTCGCCGTCTTCATAGCGCCCGCCCAGTTTGACCTCGGCCATGTCCGCCCTGTCATGAAGGGAGACAAGTCACGAGCAATAATGGGCCCATAAATCAACTATAAGGCAATCCCCACCTAAAAGATAAATCACAACACAACATAGCACAACAAAATTAGCGAAGGCACAAACATATTACTTGTCCGCAAAAAGGCAAACACTGCGCTTGGGGGCGTCTGCTTACCCATTGCGTAAGGAGCGCATGACGTTCAAGGCACGTGGCTCGTGGTTGACTTTCTCACACATGGCTCCCGCCGCGTCCATGGCCTCGTTGATGTGCTTGTTCTCCAAATCGTAGCTCACTGCCACGGACGGGCTTCTACCCCGGGAGAAGGGCACCCCATACCTGCAAAAAAGGAAAACAAAAAAAGATCAATAGACCCAGAGACAGATATATGAAGACTTTATTTTACAGGTTGGTGCACAGACATTGCACAGACACTACAAAAAAAGATGGATTTCATCATTGCTTGGTTTTACTTATCACCCACCATGCAGCGCGGCTTGATGTGTCTGGCACTGGTTCACGACGGAGCACCTCCCAGCGCCACAACAGCTTCAATACCCCGAGACCCACCGCGCATCGCATGGGATCCTTCGCCCTGAGAATGCCCATGTACTTGACCCAGCCGTTCTGGGAGTGGACAACGACGAATCATTCCAAGGAAAACACGTCCGGATGGCATCAACACAAGTCTTCATTGCGACATCAGGCAAAACCAACAACCACCGTGATTTCATCACAGGCAACATACAAGAGAACGGAAAAGACATCTAGAGAACATTTTACCTTGTTTGTCTTTCCCTCGTGGATGCAGAACCCCATCATGTATGCTGCTGTTGGGCTAATCTCCGTGTATAAATATTGAAACAAGTCGCACAGCTGGAGGAGGCGCTTGTCGTCATCACGCAAGCACCCCGAGACCATGAGCGCCCAGTCCGCACTGCGAAAACGACAAACAATCCACGAGGATATTGTTGACATCAGATATACAACCAACCTGACTTTGGAAGCGGAGCACACATTGGCCAAAGCACACAATGGCAAGAATTAATTCATTAAATAATTAATTAGCACATAGACCATGTTTACGTGGGTACCAATAAAGGAACCTTCAACCCTCATACACAATGAGAAACAGGGAGGGCGCCCTAGCTTCTATCACAGCCTCAAGTGGGCGGCAGGCCACAGAGCGCTCTCTCCGCATCATGGTGCGGGCGCAACTGTGGGTGCAATACAGCAAGATGTAGGCTGATGCAAAGCAGATGCTATAAAAGTTAGCACAGCAGTGGATACATCTAGGCTAAGGGGCAAGAAAATGGCCACATTAAGCCATGGATGATCTAATGCCATCACATACATGCCAATCTAAACAGCTGGCTAAGTATATATAATGCTGAGCTTATGTCATTGGCCAGAAGCAAAAAAGACGTTCCACACACATGTCTGACTTCCCCATAATTTCTTATTAGGTTTGGAAGTAGGAGTAGCTTGTGAACTTCTTCTTGCTCGTCTTGCTCGTCTCCTCCGACTTCCTCAGCCAGTACAGGTTCATCGCATCTTCTTGCTCGAAGGACAAGTCAAAGGGCATCGCCCCTTGTTGACGGTCTTTCCCCGACCTGGCCGTATACATACGTTGACATTAGCAAAAGAGACAATGGATAACCAATGAACGGTAAATATCAAGAAAGGGCTGACATACAGCTGCCCGCGATGAACGCCATTGCGTAGCAAGCAGAAGAACCAAGAAATCCTACAACAGGAACATTTGTTGCATGAACTAACAAACCTCCGATGAGCGTAGGTCTGTTGCATCTGCAGCCCCTCCAAGATGTTTTCGATGTCGACATTCCACAAGTCCGGGTAGTCCTCCGTGGTGAGGTTGTGCGTGGCTTGTTGCTTCCTGTAGAAGTAGTTGACAGCCTTGTATGCGTTTTTCACGGGGTGATAGCCCTGAATGCACAGCAGACAAGCAAACACACAATGATATGATGATTGTAATTATACCAATAATGATAATGATCATGATAATAATAATCACAACAACAGCAATCATAGGTAAGCAGCGCTCTAAGCCATCAATCACTTGTGACAGTGCATAAAAAATCCATTCCACCCTTTTCTTGTGTTCCTTCGTCTACAAATGTACTACTAAATTTTCATTATATGTATATTTCAAGCGCGTTTAGATAGAGGCAAAAAAAGAAAGAAGAAAGTAAGTGGCCAGCAACATGAATACTGAAGCTTTTTGATCGAGCGCTAACCACAACCACAACTACAGATTTAAGGGGACGGGACACCCCCGAATTTTTTGGCGCCAAAAAATTCGCGCCGGAGCCGAAGGTCACAAATTTCACGTGCACGGTGCGCGCACCCCTTGCGGAAGTGGCCATGGCGACTGCGTTCAGGCGAAACTACCACACTAGGGCAGGCGAAATGCAAAAATTTTACTCGAATCTAAAAGGAGATGAGTTTATGATGTTAGTTTGTGGCGGAAATCAGCTGGTTTACAATATCGCTGTTGTTTTTTTATGCCATCGGCATGGGGGGTAATCTGAATTTTTTGGTCGCGCGGAATGAAATAGAATTCATGATAGCGGCTGTAAAATAGCGGTTTTGGGGGCTGTTCTGACCTTGAAGCAGGCATTAATATCGGTTGCATCGAATTCTAAACCGAGCTGGTGCTTTTTGCCAGATTTTCGGCCATTATCGGTAAGTAATTGTTCAGACCTGCGCAGTGCGTGTCTGACCTGTCCATGGAAGAACGGCTGTTGTTGCGCGCCTGGGCGAGGGATTTACGAGGGCAAGGTACAGATTTGTCGCGAACGTTATCTGCTATCGGTGCTTTCTTCTATGAGCTCATCGTTCGAGGTTTTTTGCGTTCTTTTTGGGCAGTTTCCGCCAGCTAGCTCGCCGTCGCTTGCCGTTGTGTTGTCGAATACCTGGCAGCTTTAGATTGTTTTCGTTGATGTCGTGATCAGGGCCGCTTCAGTCGCAGCCTATAGCTCTTCGGGAAGGTATAAGGCATGTCATAAAACGTGTTCTGGCAAGGATGTTGTGCGTATGGACGCTTCTTGTTGTTTGAGAGTGACGCACCCTCTCCTCACAGGCCGCAGCGGCATCACAGCGCTCATGCGGTGAAGGGCCGCCAATGGTTTCTTTGCATTTTATCGTGCAGGGATGGAAGTGTTATAGTGATGATGATGTTGGAGATATTGCATTTGTGTGACTGCATGTAGATAGCTGGCACCAATGGTTGTTTGAGCTTTCCTTTGTTATGATGATGTGACAAGACTACAATGTGCTGAGCCAACCATGGTTGACATGCATGACTGCATGCAAGCTATATATACCATGTTCTTACTTGGTTCCTTGCCCTCCATAGTCCCAGTTTGTCATCCATGCCGAGGAGGACAGTTTAGGAGGTGTTGTTGTGTTGATTAGCTTGGTTGGCATCAACCTTACACTCTAACCTGGGAGAAACATAGGAAATGCTGCTTAGGCATGTTAGGGCTACCATCGTCAAGGCTATGCACATATTTACAAGGCTGGCCATGCTGGAGGGATGATGAAGACATATGAGGTGCGTGGCCACCCCTTTGTACTTTGTAAACATACTCTGCATGGTTTTGGTGCATGTTGGATGGCATATTAAGTGGCACTGTGGGGTTACTAACTTACTGAGTGGTCCTTAGTGCCTTGTCATGTGGTCATATAGGAAACCCATCAACTTGAGCAGTTCTTGTCGCAATGACCCCCCACATTGAGCATGCGTTGCCGTCAGCGTGCAAGAGTTGATTATGTGTGCTTTGGTCAGTTTGCAGATGTCTTTGATGAAGAAGGAGGTGCTCTAATTTCCTTGTAGCGTCTACATGGGTGGCCGTCTTGGAATGGTTGTAACTTGGGCAGTTCTTGTCAGAATGGCGTCAAACCTTGAACATAGGAGGTACCATATGTGCAGAGAATGGTAGTATGTGGTTTGGCCAGTTTTCATGAGGCTTAGATGTATAAAGGGGTGTTAGTGTGGTTAAATACTAGCTAAAACCTCCCTTAGCTTCGTCACAGGTGGCAATCTAGGAATATCCATCAAATAGGGCTGCGCTTGTCAGAATGACCTGAAAATTTGGGGCTGCATGTCTCCCAACGTGTAATATTTGGGAATATATGATTTGGCACTATTGCATGTGTTTATGATTTGATTTTTTTTTTTGGTTAAAAAAAGTACCCTTTTTGCAGGGAAATCCATCAATGTGTCTAAACATGGTTATTCTGTGCTCAAAATTAGGTAGCATTTCTCAAAAGTCAGGGAACTATATGGGAATATATGATTTGGTCCCAATATGTTTGCCCATTGTCCTAGAAAAAATGTGACTAAAATAGCGTCTTTTTCTATTTTTAGCGCGTTACCGGTGTATGGTGGGGGCTAGTACCCCCCCCAAGTGGCTGGAATTTTTTTTTTTAATCATATTTATGGTCCCCAATCATAATTGGATTTTTAGCACATGCATAGGTATGGTTTCCAGAAAAGTGCCCTTTAGGGGTGTCCCCTCCCCTTAAACAGCAAAATAAACCATGACACAACCGCTAAAGTCTCAACAAACTGTCAGATGTTCACAGAGGATGAACAACATATCCCTTACTGGTGAGCTGTGTTTGTCCTTCATTAAGAGAACAAACAATAAAGCAACAAACCAGCAACAAAAGAGCATACCGAATGCAAACATGGCAAACAAAATATGACAGATGTCGTACCTTGTGCTCATCGTCACTGAGATGCAGTAGATATTTCAAGACCTCATTCCGCGAGAAAACTATTGTTTTTGCTGCCTCCGCGTCGACGCCATGCAAGTCTCCAAGCCACCGCTGCAATAAAGTAAAGGAAACTCCCGATATGGGGTTGACAAGGTAGCAATACAAAATAATAAGTAGCCACAAACATACCAAAGAATAAGAGAAGCCCCAGACAAAAAGGCAGAATAAAAACAGAATCCCCATATCAAACCTAAAATTATTGTTAAAAAGCATCCCACACCATGTGACGCACACCATGTGGGCTACGGTTAATGCTTGCTGGGGGGGAGGGGGGATCATGTATCAGGGTGGTCCATCATCCCTTCCTTAGATCAGCCATGGCTCATTGTGGCCATTTGCTTGCACCTTAGCCTACGCCTTGAGCCCACCTGACCTTTACAGCAACTTTACAGCACCTGCTATATGCATCAGCCTACTGCTCGTTGTATTGCACCCACAGCTGCAACCGCACCACGATGCGGAGAGAGCACTCTGTGGCCTGCTCCCCTTGGGCAGTGAGAGAAGCTACTAAAGGCGCCCTCCCTCCTTCTCATTGTGTATAAGGGTTGAAGGTTCCTTTATTGGTACCCACGTGGCGCAGTGTACGCGCTAATTAACTTGGTTAGTGAATGAATCATCCCTTCCATGAATCTGTGGGGTAACCTCATATGGCATCACAAGCTCAAAAACAATGTAAGTACGTCGCTTATGTAGTAAGTGACGTGTACAATCAGAGCGATTCGGATCTACATACTGACTGCTGAATAGGGTATGACAGCTTTCCAACATGGCCACCCAACGTCATATCACTTAGATGATGAACTAGCATACAAGAACCTTTCCAGACATTTTGCATGGCCATTGAAAGCATGTACAATTTCATATTATCCATTTGCAGCACTGTCTAATCAATCTGCACAGCAAAAAGAGCATGCATAATTACATCCACTATTACCATGTGTGATGGTATAACAACTTATGCACAACACATTTGCCTCGACGTTTGCCTCGACGAATTCGACTAACTTGTAAGAAATATGGCTCGACGTTTACAAACACATACCCAAAAGGACTCTGCGTTTTTCTCATACTCCCCCCGAGTTGACTGCTTCAGCCCCGAATCCCGTATTTCCTGGGCACGCTCCCTGTCAGTAGTATTGGGGCCCCGCGGGGGGCAATCTGGGACGGTTCCAGCGTGCTTGGACATGGCGCGACACTGGCAGGGATCAGGTCAGATAGACGTAAGGTGGGGACATATGAAATATATCAGATGGCGTTTAGAAGCTAAGACAGAAGTGCCGGGGAGAAAATAGCAGGTCTTCAATTAAATCGACACCCTACAAGATCAAACGCAGCTTACCTAAAACCGCAACGCCCTTACGGACACAGTAAGACGGCTGGGCTGTAAAAGGCGGCAGTACAGAAAGCCGAATGATCCAACCGTGCTGCAGACGTTGAGAGGGCATACCCTGCACACGACTTGAGCAGCCTTGACGGCATCTCCTACATTCTCATTCGTCCGACACTGCATTATTGTTCACATCCTCCATTCTTGTATATTCACCGTCTGCCTGGCTGGCCAAAAAAGAGCATTTGACAGAGGTGCTGCTGAAGCATTGGAATTCGTGCTTCAGGCAAGCTTCGGGTGTGCTGTTTGCCCGAAGACTCAGGATGACTCAGGATGATGGTTACGTTACGTCTCTGCAGCGCTGCCCTGGCTGCCTGGCCAAGCCCCGTCCTCTGCGCCCCTGTTTCAGGTTTTGCCTGGCCGAGCCCCGTCGTCGCAGCCCCGTTTTGGGTTTCGGGAGCGTCCTCCAGGCCCCGTTCCTAGGTTTTTCTCCGTCGTCCCCGCCCGGTTTTGGGTTTCGGGCCGGCGGGCCGCCAGGCCCGTGGGCTGGAGGACGGGGAGGACGGGGGGGCCGGGCGGACGCGCGGCCCTTCCCCCCCCCGTCCTCTCAGCAGGAAACCCACAACAGGTCTGGCGAGAACGGGGATGCGAAACAGCCAGGTCGTATCAGCGTACAGGACATGACGAGGATGTTGAGGAATAACCCGGCGGCCAGCGCTCAGCAGCAGGGGAAGTGCTATTACACCATTCCTCAGCACGTTTGTCACAACACCAGTCACCATGACTGTGTGACCCAGCTCAGTGCATGACATTCATTTCTTTGCCCCTTTAATGATGAGACGAGCCTACTGCAGCAAGCCGCAAACGCTGTATTGCAAGCGCAGGATAGCACAGGATAGCACAGGATAGCACAGTGATGCTCTCGAAATATCTGCGAGGACATATAATGCTTGGAAGTCGCTCAGGTTTGCTCCCACCTGTGTGGCCTGGTACCGAGATATGCATCTACGGGCGCATAGGTCTGCGTTGCCACGTCCGGGCTGCGCTGCGTTTAGAGCCGCAAAGTCGGGCTATAAGACGGCTTCTTTCTCCTTGGCGTCTTGCTGCGCTGTTGCCAGGCAGCGATAACCCGCTGGTAAGTAAATATGAACTCAGCTAAAGGCGATCTGCAAAACGGTGGTCCTGACTCCGCGCCTCGTGTCGGCGTTGCGCGATCGCGCGCGAGCTCTGCCGTTACGCAGCCACCTTCAAGCGCGGTACGCTTTTAGAAATGCGGCGTTTCTGAGCAAGAGAAAATTTGCGCTGCCTAAGCTGCTCCGTGGAAGCTTGAGAAGAGAGAGTTTGATCTGCTAGGAGTCTGATTTGCATTGCATGTAAAGCAGGAAGGGACTTTACCAGTTTAGCAAAATTTATGGTGTCTATTGCGTTGTTGATTTTGTTGCGATTGAAACTGAAATTGGTCAACCTGGTACTCCCCCAGTACGCAATGGTCTTCCCAAGCGCTCAGATTGAGAGTTGAGTATTTATTCTGTATTTGCGGGGGTTCAGTTGTGGGTAACGACCAGTAGCTTTCCCGTTGCCCTCCAGTTAGCGTCCGGTCCTGTTTTCTCGACACTATTATTTGCACGCGCGTGCGAGATTGCAAGGCGCTGTCATGCATGTGTTGCTGGTCCTTGACGCGGCTGCCTGCCTGGCGCACCTTGTGCAACCTGGTCTCTCCGCTGCATTCACTTCACCCCTTGACAACAGGACATGCCTTTGGTGCTTACAAACATGTCGCGCGCACTAGAGCCAGAAAAGCTGCCTGAGCAAGCGGTTGCTGCGCTCAGCATCAAACTGGACAACTTTATTGTGCTGGTTGAGCACAAGTTGGCCGAGCTCAGCAGCAAATTGGACAAGGACTATGGGGCGGATAAGGAGAGCCGCCTCGAGCAGGTGCTTGCCGAGCGCGTCTTCAGACTGGATCGTCACGTCAGGCACAAATCAGGCCAGGAGGTTCCACAGGAGTCTGCCGAGCCGCTGGGACAGGTGCACGAATCGCAGCAGCTGAACGAGCAGAGAGGGTGGCTGCTTCAGGGGTCACCCAGCAAGGCAGAAATTGAGGGTGAAACGTCTGCCTTGAAGGCGCAGATGGAATTCTGGAGGGCGCAGGCGTCACAAAGTTCCAAGGTGTTGGCTGTGAAAGAGGCTCAGCTGTCGAATCAGCAAGCCAGGGCTGTGGAGTTTCAGCGCCAGTTGGAGGAGATGCGAGAGGCGCTGAGGGCCGTCTTGCAGCTGGAGGAGACGCGAGCCATGTCGCAGCAGCAGCAGCAGCAGGAGAGGAAGAACGAGGTGAGTAGGCTTTCAATACCCCGAATTGCAATCCAAGCTTACAGCTAGGCATTAAGCGGCATGCGGCATTGCTGTAGGGAAACTCTGCCACGGCAGTAAACGGTTCTCAGCTGCTGCATGGCTGCATGGGAAACTCTTTTCTTGCTTCTGTAATGGCGCTATTTCACGCCCGACAAGTTCTGTGCAAAACAACAGGACTTGCGTTGCGGGAAACAACGCCCTGTAACGTGTTTCGCCCACGCTGGAAATCCACCAACTCGCTAGGAAAAAGCACAGTAGGTGGCTCGCTATAGCCGTTCCGATAGCGTCCTCGGTTCTAAACGGGTTACATTAGCAAGCCGTGGCATTCGTAGAGCTAGAGCTTGCGCAAGGCTCGATGCTGAGCATATCAAGTCGCTGGTGGCTTCTGCTGGGCAACATGACTGGTGTGCGTCGTGCAACCGGTGTGTATCCGCCTCTCTGCACTTTGACGAGGCCTCGCAGGGTTTGTTTTCTAGCGAAGTGGCTGTCCCACCCTTGGCAAATCTTAGTGGCAGGCAGAGCCTTTGTGTTGGGGGAAACTGGTTGAGCTGGCCTAGTAATGCTCGCCTTGCTTTATCCCTCTCACTCTTCCCTGCCTGGCCAGGAAATCTAGGCTTTGTTTGGACTTGTGATGCCATTACATGCAGTACACAGTGGGAGAACCTTTGATGGTGTTGAATTATTCCTCAACTGGCCTGTTGAGACCCCTGCTGCATTCTCTGGTTGAGCCAGTAGCCTGGCAGCAATGCACAATGCCTATTGGACCCAGACATGCCGTTGTCTTTATGAGTGACCTAAGAGCTGACAACATGACAGCTGTCATTTCACACACACAACGCAGTATGGGGCTGCTCCTTGCTGGCTGCTGGGGCGCTTTGCTTGAAGTCCATTTTGTTCTCATTTGTGTTCTTGTCCCATGTCTCGGGCCATCATGTTCCTTCAATGGGGCCTACACCAGACATTTTGAGAGGTCACATGCATGGATTTTATGGGTCTTTTCTCCTGCTTTTCTTTTACCCGGTTCCAAGTAACACCTACATCTCCTGCTTGCTTTCAGAAATCCAATGACTGCGACCTTTCTGCTTGAATGGGCCTGCTCTTTTCCATGAGAACTACCCATGGCCTGCCTGTTTTCCCATGCATGTTTCTGCCCTAGGTCCAAATGCTGATGTAGCTGTCATTAGGAGTAACTAGGTCAATGAAGAGGGGAAAATCGCAGCTGTCTAACGCAGGTTGGGAATGGCCCTATACTTAAAAAGCTAGCTGTTGGTATCTCCCTTGCACGTGTACACCACTGGCCGCTGCTTTAAGCCATTATTCCATGGGCAGCAAGGTTTCTTGTGACTCCAGTGCAGTTGCTAGGGGCTGCACTTGGGGCTCCACGCAATTACAGTATATACTGCTGCACAGTTCGTTCAAAAATCTCCCAGGCTTGACTTCACAGTATTAAGGCTGGTAACCTCGCTCCTAGATCTGAAACTCTTTGGATGCCTTGTCCATGACCTGGGGATGGTGGTTGCTGCCGTGGGCATTCTTGATTGACATACAGGCGCACCAAACCATGCTGCACCACGCCGCACAAGGTGGGCACCTGGCGCTGGTCAAGTACCTGGTGGAGGCCTGCCGCCTGGACGTGGACGCCAAGGATGATGTAAGGCTGTGGTCCCAAGACGGGCACTGAGAAGATTCCTTGCGTTAGGGACCTTCCATGCATGGCATTGTTTGGCATTATTGTTGAAGGTCTCACATTTGTGTGGTAGGAATAAGGTTTGATGCAGACATGGGCTTGCTATCTACACATTTGGACTTTGTTTTGCGAGCATGGTGGTAGGCAGATCATCTAGTAGCAGATTTCTGGCCTTGTTGAGTTAAGAAAGGTTTGGGAATCGCACTTGGTGTCTTCGAAATACATTATATCGGCACAGCATGCGGCGAGCACTGGCCGCTCGGATAGTGCCCAAGCTTGCAAGCGATTTGCAGGCGGTGATGAAGAGATTTTAGTGCAGCGCTCGTGCATGGGTTGCTGCGGTAAAGGCGAGAAAGCCTCGCGGATGTTGTAAGCCCGGGGGGTGATCGCAGCAGCAGGAGGGAGCATAGCGCTGGGTTTAGTAGTTGGGTCGAAATCTGATAGCGCCGACGCATTTCTTGGGTGCTGAAATTGGTTGAGAACTTGTGTAGGAACTAGATTGTCCAGTTCAAAAAGCAACGCAGAATGGGCTGATGTCTGCGCTGTAACGACATGATTGAGTATGCTACAATTTGTAGTGTCAAGTTTAAGTGCATCTCAGAATGCTCCAGCTGCCATGCCCCTATTAATTACAGATAGTTGCTCAAAAGTCGTCAATGTGGTGCATACAGCCTGTCCGAGCCATGCTGCCAGCAGCAGCTGCCTGGGATCTTTGCTGATGTTCTTGATGGCATGACTCTCTTGCACGGAACATGCGGCTCATCCTCAGCCACACCAGCAAAGCCCCGTCCTCCATGGATGTACTGATGCCCCTGTTTTCTGCAGCGATGTTCGTTAGGGTGGAGGCTTCTTGGATGTTGTGATTGTCGGTACTGTGGTCAAACTAGGACGCGCTAGAAAGGCAGGACAACTTGTGGGAGCCGCATGTAGGTCAGCCGCTCAAGCGTAATTGGCTGCGGCCATGGTCAGGGGCCGTGATGTCCATGGGTGGGGTCATGACGCGAAGTAGGCCTGTTGCAGTTCCTGCAGCCACATCTCCCCGCTTAGAGGGTTTCGCAAGTTCCATCTGGTCCTCGCGGGGGCGTGCGTGGCTGCTGTCTGCAGGATAATGCCACACCGCTGTTCATGGCATCAGAGAAGGGCCACCAGGACGCGGTGAAGCACCTGGTCGCGAGCGGTGCAGACATGGAGGCAAAGGACAAGGTTAGCTTTTACGTTACCCTGATGGCCGCAAGCGAATGCGCTTCCAAAGTTTTACGCACAGTTTTGGCATTACATTTTTGGTTTTAGTATTTCTGCAATGCAATCATGTTGCAGGGTGTGCAGCGGGCTTTGCCACAGACGGTGTCAGGCTTGCTTCCAACTTCACGCGGTGCTGTTACGTTCCCAGCACGGGGCACCCTGCCAGTGGAAAGTCGTGATGTTGACGAGCTGTGCACCCCATGGGATGCCTGGTGCCCATGAGGTGGATGGCTCTGCCGGGCAGGAATCGTGGCTACTGGAATCTGGATCATGCACTACCGATCTCACTTTCACTACCGTACTCAGGGCGAGGAATTCGAGAGATGACATGCGTATGACCTGGTTGTGCCAGTTAGTTTTTCAAATTAGACTTAATTGCACACCGGCCTGTGAGATCATGTTCCCCGCCCTTCCCCCCTCCCCCCTTCTCTTGTGGCAACGGGTGAGGAACAGCCGAATCCATTGACCTGAGTTGCATGCGGTGAGGTGCCTCCATTCCCTGAGCCTTTTCACTACCAGGCCTTCTAAAGGTGATCTGAACAAGTGTCTGGCCCGCGTTTTTGGGCCTTCCCCATCCTGATCGCCTGGCTGTCCTGAGGGCCATTTGTTTGCTGGGAGGCATGTGCAGTGCATCTAGCCTGTCCGTGCCATGCTGGCCGCAGCAACTGCCTGGAATCTCTGCTGATGTTCCTCATGGCATGACTCTCTCACAAGGATCACACGGCTCATCCCCAGCCACATCAGTAAAGCCCCGCTCTTTGTGGTTGTACTGATGCCCTTGTTTACTGCAGCAATGTTTGCTAGGGTGGAGTCGAATTGGACTTTGTAATTGGCGGTACTTTAGTTCGCCAGCGAAGTGGTGGAAGGGCAGGCACATCCGTGGGGCCGCTGGCAGGCTCATGAGTTAGGCTGTGGCCATGATCAGGGGCCATGAGGTCCATGGGGTGTGCGCATGACGCGTAGGTCTGTTTCATTCACTGCAGACACATCTCCCTGCTTAGTGGGTTCTCACGTTCCATCTGGTCCTCACGGGGACATGGGTGGCTGCTGTGTGCAGAATGACTGGACCCCGCTGCACAGTACGTCAGAGAAGGGCAACCTGGAGGTCGTGGAGCACCTGGTCGCGAGCGGTGCTGACAAGGAGGCGAAGACCAAGGTCAGCTTTTCCTTGACCCTGATGGCCGCTAGCGGATGTGCTTCCACGCACAGTTTTGGTATATATGAGCAGCGCAATCATGTTGTAGGGTGTGCAGCGGGCTTTGCGACAGACGGTGTTAGGCTCGCTTCCAACTTCACGGGGTGCTGTAACGTTCCCAGCATGGGGCTCCCTGCCAGTGGGAAGTTGTGATGTTGACGAGCTGTGCACCCCATGGGATACCTGGTGCCCATGAGGTGGATGGCTCTGCCAGGCAGGATCCTGGCTACTGGAATCTGGATCATGCACTACTGATCTCACTTTCACTACCGTACTCAGGGCCAGGAATCCGAGAGATAACATGCGTATGACCTGGTTGTGGCGGATAGTTTTTCAAATACGACTTAATTGCACACCGGCCTGTGAGATGATTTTCCCTGCCCTTCCCCCCTCCCCCCTGCTCTTGTGGCAACGGGTGAGGAACGGCAGAATCCATTGACCTGAGTTGCATGCGGCCAGGTGCCTCCATTTGCTGAACCTTTTCACTACCAGGCCTTCTAAAGGTGATCTCAACAAGTGTCTGGCCCGCGTTTTTGGGCCTTCCCCATCCTGATCGCCTGGCTGTCCTGAGGGCCATTTGATTGCTGGGAGGCGTATGCAGTGCGTTTAGCCTGTCCGTGCCATGCTGGCCGCAGCAACTGCCTGGAATCTCTGCTGATGTTCCTCATGGCATGACTCTCTCACAAGGATCACACGGCTCATCCCCAGCCACATCAGTAAAGCCCCGCTCTTCGCGGTTCTACTGATGCCCTTGTTTTCTGCACTTATGTTAGTTAGGGTGCAGGCTACTTGGATGTTGTGATTTGCGGTACTTTAGTTAGCCTGCAAAGCGGTGGAAGGGCAGGCACATCCGTGGGGCCACTAACAGGCTCATGAATTAGGTTGTGGCCATGATCAGGGGCCGTGAGGTCCATGGGTGTGCACATGACGCGTAGGTCTGATTCATTCACTGCAGACACATCTCCCTGCTTAGTGGGTTCTCACGTTCCATCTGGTCCTCACGGGGACATGCCTGGCCACTGCGTGCAGAATGACTGGACCCCGCTGTACATGGCGGCACAGAATGGCCACCTGGAGGTCGTGAAGCACCTGGTTGCGAGCGGTGCTGACAAGGAGGCGAAGAACAAGGTCAGCTTTTCCTTGACCCTGATGGCCGCAAGTGCATGTGCTTCCACGCACAGTTTTGGTCTATATGTGCAACACAATCATGTTGTAGGGTGTGCAGCAGGCTTTGCCACAGACGGTGTCAGCCTTGCTTCCAACTTCACGGGGCGCTGTTACGTTCCCAGCACGGGGCTCCCTGCCAGTGGGAAGTCGTGATGTTGACGAGCTGTGCACCCCATGGCATGCCTGCTGCCCATGAGGTGGATGGCTCTGCCGGGCAGGAATCGTGGCTACTGGAATCTGGATCATGGACTACCTATCTCACGTTCACTACCGTACTCAGGGCCAGGAATCCGAGAGGTAACATGCGTATGACCTGGTTGTGCCATATAGTTATTCATATACGACTTAATTGCACACCGGCCTGTGAGATCATGTTCCCCGCCCTTCCCCCCTCCCCCCTTCTCTTGTGGCAACAGGTGAGGAGCGGCCGAATCCATGGACCCGAGTTACATGCGGCCAGGTGCCTCCATTTGCTGAACCTTTTCACTACCAGGCCTTCTAAAGGTGATCTGAACAGGTGTCTGGCCCGCGTTTTCGGGCCTTCCCCATCCTGATCGCCTGGCTGTCCTGAGGGCCATTTGTTTGCTGGGAGGCATATGCAGTGCATCTAGCGGGTCAATGCCATGCTGGCCGCAGCAACTGCCTGGAATCTCTGCTGATGTTCCTCATGGCATGACTCTCTCACAAGGATCACACGGCTCATCCCCAGCTACATCAGTAAAGCCCCGTTCTCCGTGGTTGTACTGATGCCCTTGTTTTCTGCAGCGATGTTTGCTAGGGTGGAAGCTACTTGGACGTTGTGATTGGCGGTACTTAAGTTCGCCAGCGAAGTGGTGGAAGGGCAGGCACAACCGTGGGGCCGCTGGCAGGCTCATGAGTTAGGCTGTGGCCATGATCAGGGGCCATGAGGTCCATGGGGTGTGCGCATGGCGCGTAGGTCTGATTCATTCACTGCAGACACATCTCCCTGCTTAGTGGGTTCTCACGTTCCATCTGGTCCTCACGGGGACATGCCTGGCTGCTGCGTGCAGAATGACTGGACCCCGCAACATATTGCGGCATCTGAGGGCCACGTGGATGTGGTGGAGCACCTTGTTGCGAGTGGTGCTGACAAGGAGGCGAAGAACAAGGTCAGCTTTTCCTTGACCCTGATGGCCGCTAGCGGATGTGCTTCGACGCACAGTTTTGGTCTATATGTGCCACACAATCATGTTGTAGGGTGTGCAGCGGGCTTTGCCACAGACGGTGTCAGGCTCGCTTCCAACTTCACGGGGTGCTCTTGCGATCCCAGCACTGGGCACGCTGCCTGTGGGAGTTGTGCTGTTGACGAGCTGTGCACCCCATGGGATGCCTGCTGCCCATGAGGTGGATGGCTGTGCATGGCAGGAGTCGTGGCTACTGGAATCTGGATCATGCACTACTGATCTCACTTTCCCTACCGTACTCAGGGCGAGGAATTCGAGAGATAACATGCGTATGACCTGGTTGTGGAGGATAGTTTTTCCAATAGCCCTTGCACACCTGCCTGTGAGATCACGTTCCCCGCCCCTCCCCCCTTCTCTTGTGGCAATGAGTAAGGAGTGGCCGAATCCATGGACCCGAGGTGCGCAGTGAGATGTTTCCATTTCCTGAACCTTTTCACCACCAATCTTAATGGGCTTCTGGCCTGCGTTGAGCCTTTATGCTCCTCATGGGAAAAAGAAAGGAAAAGATTTCTTATAGGCCGCTAGTGCCAGCAGGACAGGCACAAGAGAAACGGTGATGTGATGTGCCAGGTGGCGGGACTTTACCTTGACCTTGCCATCCTTTTCGATGATGAACACGCGCCCGTCCGACGAGGGCGCAAACTCGATGCCGGTGGGCCACTGGGGGGGGGGGTCGTCCACATAATAAGAAAAAGGATTGACATCGTAAGTCGGGCAAGCACTAATGTGTTATGGAAACGGCATTCCAGCGAGCCATTAGGAGGGTGGTTGTCCACAGATGCCGAAGCAGGCCTGCAGGAGTAAAGTGGGATCGAGGGATGTACGCGGGAAGGGGGCACCAGGGACTAATTAGGCAGGAATGAGGTAGGAGGGATGTAATGAAAGGGCGGAACTCAACAAAGCGTTCGATCGAACGGAAACTAGGGCAAGCTGCCAACTGTCATGAATGGAAAATCGGGCAAGCTGCCATCTGTCATGAATGGAAACGCGGGCAACGGAATGTGGCTGCTGCACGAGGCTCATGCATAGGTATCATCAAAGAAGAGCTCCTATGAAGCTAAAACGGTTACTCAAGCAGCGGTAGTCAACACTCATATTAGCAGCTGTGTAACTCAGGATTCAGAAAACTGGGCACGGTTGAGATCGCCACACGAAAAATTAGACATAGGCCGCTGATGCCAATGACATACTACTATCAAACTTACATATAAGCCGTTGATGCAAACGCTCTCGACCCGTAGCTGTGAATCCTCGAAGTTGGGTTGCGCCTGCGTCCAGGAGGCCGCCAACGCGGCCACCAAGACAAAACACAAGGCAATCCTTGGCGCGGATCGCTGGCCGCCGTCGCGGCCCCCGGTTATACAAGGCATTGCCTTTTTGTTTTAACACCGCAGGAAGAGATGGCTGTGGAGAAACACACGATCGAGAGGGGAATATGTAACCTTGCCTCACAGCCAGAGGAGGCGGCGGTTGCAAGTGGAGGGCGAAAGAGGAGCCGAGCAGACGGTTGTAGAAATACTGCAAGAGGCCGCGTCTTCAAAACGCCTTCCATTCTTGCCCAGCATAAATACTTACTACCAAGTAGCCACGTCGTAACCAGCGGTCAACCTCAAATTCCATGTCAATAGTCCCACCCATGGCCGATAAGACAGGCGCGCAATTATGCATCATGACACCGGAAGAAAGTGATGGCGAGATTCAACAGTCTGGACTGATATATCGCGCACGGAATATCTTGCGCCAACGAATCAGCGTATCATGGGGCTCAATGACTCGACTGCTGCATCCTGTACTCCAGCTCACTTATCGGCTTGACCGGCATTTTCGTGGGATAAGACGTAGTGCTATCTGGACACGATCGTGCTCGAAAGTCGTGGGTGGGACAAGACGTCATGTTATTCGGATGCGATGGTGTTCGATTCTCGATTGTACGTGCAAATTCTGGGTGGATTGCAATATTGACATGCAGCAGCCATCAAGTCACGTTTACGGTTCAACGTGGGTCACTCACGTGATGGAGGGGCGCCAGCATAATTATGTAGAGAGCAGCCAGCATAGAAAATGCGCGGGAGATGCTGACAGAGCCCTACCGTCCACTGGACCGTCCGGAAGTGCCGGTTTGGGCGCGGCGCCTTGAGGAAGATTTCCAGAAAGGTCTCTACCATCGCACGTCAACAATGTACAGAGTACAGTAGGCAAATATGTTAGTACAGTACATAGTACATACGTTTACAACGTCTCCAGCAGTAGTCCATCGTACGCAGACACGACTCACTTAAAACAAGACACACATCATCCGAGTCTCACACAGCATCCGTGGAGGCACTTCGCAAGGCACAAACGGAGTGAAACAACACACTTTCGTTATGTATATAAAATTCTATGTGTAGCCGTAAGCCGTATGTGCACACTTGTCCAAGCATTTGCGTGCCCTGCCCTGCTGAGCGCGTTCGCCCTGGGTTTTCTGACGAGAAGCGCTGCTGCGGGTTGGGAGCGGAATTTAGGTTCGGCGGAGTGGAGTTGTCTTCAGTTCCAGGCCCCGGAAAGCGCCATTCCATTTCTTTTTCGAGGCGTCCTGCGTTAAAAGCTTTCGTAAGTAGCCAGGCCGAAACAACTCTCATACCCTGGTGCACTTGCAACGCACTCCATTGTCTGCAACAAAGGCGACAGCTATTGTTAAGGCAGGGAGCCCTGTGCGTGTTCGCTCAGCCACCTTGAATCAATAAGATTCAATGGCTCACCAACGACTTCTTAGCGGAATGGAGAGATGGCAGTTTCTGTTGGAAGTGCGTGAAAAGTCCTTCAGCGCTTTTGCACAGAGGTTGAATAACGGTGCCGGGACCCATCTCGCATGCGCGGGGGGTTGTGGCGATGTGAGCATTGAGGGAAACCCGCTTACAAAATTTAAGAGAGGCTGGCTTTGGGGGATGCTCTTTGGCTAGATCATGACCCACAGCTAGTCCATTCATCAGGAGCCACAAACGCGTCCACACCTGACATGGTTGCAATCCTATTGTCACTACAAGCAGCTGGTCGCTGTAATAGCATGGGATCTGGTTACTGTAAGCGGCTAGAAACCTCTAACCTGTGCTGTGCAGTCATATTCAACATGCATTTTGATGCCACATGTACGGCACCTTATACTAACCACGCTAGTCGACCGCATGGCCAGGGTCTGCATGCCTGCCAGCGTTACCCAGCTGTGATGCATTGTGTGCTTTGTGTGCATGTTCGCGCACTTACCTATTTGCCTGCCGATGCCCAGTTACATAGCCCGTAGACAAGTGCGTGCTTGTTTGCCTCCTTTTCCAGCGGTGGAATCTGTAGATGTTGTACATGTCCTCCCCTTGGGGAGTCACGGAGCACCAGAGTGCTTTTAATGCCTGAGTGTGCGCAGCGGGAAGGGGCCAGAGCCCCCCCCCCTTCCCTCATGCCACAGGCATGCCACAGGGTGCACAATCGGACCCTTCGAAACGATCCCACATCCCCTGTGGGTGCAATAAAGCTTCGACATAGCAAAAGCATAGCGGGTGCAGTAGGGCTGCCTCATGGTCCAGTGGCCACAGATAGGCTTGGAGCTCATTCAGAGGCGCCGCTTTGGGAGAATATAAAGGCCTCTCCCGGAGCCCGAGGGCTTTTAGGGGCATACCCAGGGTTCACCCACAACCCCATGACGCAAATGGGGCATGATGCAGACAATATAAATTGTAATTGATTGGCCTGCTTGGACAAAGCCTGCTGAAAGAGAGCCTGCTTGAACAAGTTCAATGGTCGTCATATGTTGCCCTCTCTATTCTGGATGCCTTCTTTATTCTGGACGCCTGCTTTTCATGGATGCCTTTCTTTTTTCTGGATGCCTTTTAGCCTATATTGCATCTTTGCAACGCACGCAGGCATGGCTTTTGAAACCAGAGATTCGCAGGTTGGCCCTCCTTACAACACCATGGACGAAAAGCAAGGGGGGGCTCAGAAGAACCAAAGTTTGTTTCAAGCCAGTTTAGTGTACTTGCATGGCCTATACATGCCTTACTGGACTTTGAAAGTTTATCTTACTTGCCTGGCCTGCATCATTCGCACGCCAAACTCTGCAGCATGGCCTCGCCTGTGTGACCGCGCCTGCCGCACGCTGGCACCACCACAGGGACCAACCTAAGATAAATTCCTGTTTTCTGCTGTGCGCTGTTCCGCACTAAGTCCGCACTAATTCCGCAACCGGCACACCTGCATGCCCCGTGCCACTCCCCGCTTGTGTATGCGTTTTTCCTGCTGATTGCAGGGCTAGGGCTGAAACACAGTCTGCACGCGGTGGCGGCTGCAAGAGCTACTGCGTGCCAGAGACCAAGAAACTTTCAGCATGAGCCAGCCCCCTTTCAGCAAGGACCAGCCCCGTTCAGTAAGAACTTGCCCTGTTGCAAGGGACACTCTGCGCTAGAGGACGATGACGGGAATCCCTGGGGAAGCCCTGCCAGGACACACCTCTGACCCTGCGACTTCTCAGGGCAAACCCCTTACACTTTGCAATCTTTCCTTTTGAGACTTTTTTTGTTGTCGCAGCGCGGGCAAGTTGGCAAGAAAGGCCTCAGTAACCGAGGCTTTCACACCCGCTGCCCTCCAAGAGCCAGCCCTCGACCGCAGCGTCGGTTACGTCTGCTAGAACCGCCCGAGACCTGCCGCTGTTCGCAGCGCGGGTGCCAGCACATGTGCGAGGATCCAACATGCAACGAAGTAGTTATAGCTACGGCAACGAGGTCATCATCCAAGACCTTAGCCGGGCACATGTGTGAGGATCCACGGCCCCAGCAAACTAGGACCATCCAAGACGTGCACCTGCCAAGAATCGCCCAGGACTTGCGCCCACCTAGAATCGCACAAGTGCTGCGTTGAGCCGCAGAGCTGATTACACTTCTAGCCACGTTTGCAAGAAGTGTCGAATCAAGAAGTTAACCACGTTTGCAGATTTCATCCCGTCGAGAATCATCCAACCACCGTGATCCCAATCCAGACCAGCCATCACTCGGCAAGAACAATCCCATCCAGACCAGCCGCGATGCCCCGTTCGACTGGCCTCACCCTGCAAGAGCTGGTTTCCCACACGGGCGCCGGCGTGCTGGTTATGGCCCCCGTCCCGCTGCTCCCCCGCCTGCTGCTGCGCGCCGTGTGTCGTGGCTTCCGTGACGCGGTGGACGAGTCCCTGGCGCTAGTGGAGGAGATCACAGCGAGCGACCTGGCACCGGCGCTAGCGGTGGATGAGCGGGCGGTGGTGGAAGGCGGCAAGGAACCGGTGGAAGCGAGAGCGGAGGATGAGGGTGTGGTGGTGTTGGAATGTGGGAACCAACCGGTGGAGGCAACGGCGGGGCATGGGCTGGCAACAGTGGTGCCGCGACCCTCACAAATGGCAGATGGCGGTGCCGCGGGCGAAGGGTTGGGCCATCCCTTAAAGGAGCTCTCGTGGGAATGCCGACAGGGAATGAGTTGAGCCAGCCTTCAAGAGGGTTAGGGGGACTACAGACCAGTGATGACTTGAGCCAGCCCACAAGAGGGTTAGGGGAACTACAGACCAGTGATGACTTGAGCCAGCCCACAAGAGGGTTAGGGGAACTACAGACCAGTGATGACTCGAGTCAGCCCTCAAGAGGGTTCGGGGAACTACAGACCAGTGATGACTTGAGCCAGCCCACAAGAGGGTTAGGGGGAGGCATCGGGCTTGCTGGCGAGGCGTCGTTGTCGCACAGCGGAGGCGTCCCGCCCAGCGACGCGAGCGCTGACGTGGCGGCAGACTCATCCCACCCTGCCAGGGTGAGCGGGGCGCTACTGCTGTGGCTGCATGGCGACGAAATGCCCCAACATGCGGGAACTCGACCTGGGGGGCGTGCGGCTGCGGACGAGCGCTGCTGCTACTTGCGCCGCAACGTCGCCCCAACAGGTCTCTCCCGCTGCCACAACCAGTGTTCTAGTGGGTCAACATTTTCACAATCCAACGCCCCCCGCAGCTGTAGGCGCACAACCTGTCGTGGCGGTGGGGTCGCTGGCGGACTTTCCGTCGTCGGGGAGGCGAGAGGCATCAGGGGCGAGGCCAGGGAGGGCGGAGGTTCCCGGGTGCGCTGCTGGCGATGGCATGGACGAGGCCGCCGCCCAGGAAGGTGATGGGAGCGTGGTGGCGATGCGGGGCACGACGTTTTCCCAATCCAGTCACCCCCTTTGTGCAAGCGACATGGAGACGGGGGAAGGGGCGGGTGATGTGGCCGCACGGGGCGAGGAGATCCTAGGAGGGCACCCAACCAGTACGGAGACCAACCCCTTTAGACGCGTCCCCACAGAGGAGCGTGCGGACGCCATTGGACACAGTATGGGGCGGGTGGGTGCAGCGGATGCCAGTGGGCACACGGGGCGGTTGGGTGCTGCGGGGCCGTTGTTGGATGTCGTGGGGTCGCCGGGTGCTGCTGCGGGGTCTTACAGTATGGGGCCTCCCAGCGGGGGCTTTGATACGTCGGCCGCTCTGTCTTTAAGGGCGGGGCCTCAGGGGAGTGCGCGGCTGGATATCCCCTCAGGGTTGTGTGTGGTTACCTTATCCAGCGGTGATGTCCCCTCCCAAGCCGATATCTTTGCTCCGTTTTCGAGCGGGGGAGGTCAAGGGGAAGGGTTGCGCGGGGGTTTGCCGGGCACGGCGTTTCCTGCTGGCGGCAGCGTCAGCATGGATGACGTCATCATGCAGGTGCGTATGCTTCGATGATCGCGAAGGTGCACGTGGGTGCATGTGGGCGCGCGCGGAGCTGCGACAGAACGTTTCGATCAAGGCGCCGGGTAGCGCATGCCTCGGGTTGATTGGTAATGAGGAATTTGTCATTGGTAGTTGGTAATCGGAAGACGATAACTGGTCACTGGTCATTGGTCGTTGGTCATTGGTCATTGGTCATTGGTCATTGGTCATTGGTCATTGGTCATTGGTCATTGGTCATTGGTCATTGGTCATTGGTCATTGGTCATTGGTCATTGGTCATTGGTCATTGGTCATTGGTCATTGGTCATTGGTCATTGGTCATTGGTCATTGGTCATTGGTCATTGGTCATTGGTCATTGGTCATTGGTCATTGGTCATTGGTCATTGGTCATTTGTAACTGGTCATTGGTCATTGGTCATTGGTCATTGGTCATTGGTCATCGGTCATTGGTCATTTGTAACTGGTCATTGGTCATCGGTCATTGGTCATTTGTAACTGGTCATTGGTCATTGGCCATTGGTCATAGGTCATTGGTCATTGGTCATTGGTCATTGGTCATTGGTCATTGGTCATTGGTCATTGGTCATTGGTCATTGGTCATTGGTCATTGGTCATTGGTCATTGGCCATTGGTCATAGGTCATTGGTCATTGGTCGTTGGTCGTTGGTCGTTGGTCGTTGGTCGTTGGTCGTTGGTCGTTGGTCGTTGGTCGTTGGTCGTTGGTCGTTGGTCGTTGGTCGTTGGTCGTTGGTCGTTGGTCGTTGGTCGTTGGTCGTTGGTCGTTGGTCGTTGGTCGTTGGTCGTTGGTCGTTGGTCGTTGGTCGTTGGTCGTTGGTCGTTGGTCGTTGGTCGTTGGTCGTTGGTCGTTGGTCGTTGGTCGTTGGTCGTTGGTCGTTGGTCGTTGGTCGTTGGTCGTCATTGGTCATTGGTCGTTGGTCGTTGGTCATTGGTCATTGGTCATCGGTCATTGTTTGTAACTGGTAACCGGTCATTGGTCATTGGTCATTGGTCATGGGTCATTTATAACTGGTACCTGGTACCTGGTACCTGGTACCTGGTACCTGGGAGCTGGGAGCTGGGAGCTGGGAGCTGGGAGCTGGGAGCTGGGAGCTGGGAGCTGGGAGCTGGGAGCTGGGAGCTGGGAGCTGGGAGCTGGGAGCTGGGAGCTGGGAGCTGGGAGCTGGGAGCTGGGAGCTGGGAACTGGGAACTGGTAATTGGTCATTGGTAATTGATAATTGGCACTTGGTGATCGGCAATCAGTAATCGGTAATCGGTCAGTGTGGGTTGTAGTGGACCAGGAATGGGCTGCAGTGGATTCGATGTCTTACGGGGGTACGGAGAACAGAATAGTAAAAGGCTAAACGTTTTGGATGTTCATGACAGCTAGTTCGCAGAGCTCAGTGCGGCTGCTGATTGTAGGTCCAAGCACCTACTGGAAGTGGATATGATGGATTTCTCAAACAGACGCAACCCTTCTTATTGGCTTATGGTTGCTTTGAAGAATGTGGCTTTGAAATAGTGCTTCTGATGGTGGGCTTAGGAAAAAGGGGCTTTAAACAAGTTCCGGTCAGGCCTGAGGTACCCGTCGGGCATGGGCACTGTGGTCGTGGCAGCTTTGCCTCACTTGGTGTCTTCAATCTACACTTAGTTGGTGTTAATTAACAAAAATCCGTCGTTGTCCATCATCAGCACCCCCCGCCTGGTGGAGGATTGTTATTATGGTGGAGGCTTGTTAGTAAGAAACATTTTAGTGGTATGATTTATTATTGTTCAACTTGCTGCTGTTTTCTCCGTAATTACCATTTTTAATTAATTTTATCATTCAACTTGCTGCGGTTTTTCTCCGTGATGCCCATGGTTTATTTCTATTATTATTCAACTTGCTGCTGTTCTTCTCCGCAATTACAATGTTTTTTTGTGTAACTACATCTACTTGACGCCTGGTCTTTGTTACTGCTACTTTGTTAGGGCGTTGCTCCTTACGTTTGGATATTTTTAAACAACTTCCTATGTAAGTGTCTACCATGCCCCCGCCTGGTGTCGTTTACTTTGCTACCACATTTTATCGCAATCGTTTACCTCGATGTCCTTGTTTGCTCGCAACACGCCAGGTGGCAACCCTCCGCCGCCTCATGTCACTGCCCCATCATGCGCGGTATTTCGTCATCCCATCTCCTGGCTGCCTATCACAACACGCCAGGAAACTGTCTCTGAATAGTGCACTGTTTCCAGAAAGGTTGCTGGCGTGTTAATTAACTGATTATGGTTGTCTACTACGGAAAAATATTCTGCTTCTTGTTTTTGGTTGTGGTTGTCTACTACAGAATACTTTCTGTTGACAGTTTTGTCACAAATATTATTTTCTTTGTTACTATTTTCGGTTTTCTACTACGGTGGCCACGCCAGGTCGCCACCCACTGCCCCCGCCTGCGCCGCTTATGTCTCGCGCGCACCCTGGGCGTGACGGACATGAGCATTGCCGCGCTGGCATCCGCCTGCCCTCACCTCGAACACCTAGACGTGGCCTGGTGCCAAGATGTGTCGGATGCCAGCGTTGAGTGTGTGGCCGTCGGGTGCCCCAAACTGAGGGGGCTGTGCGTCAGCGGGTGCCGCCGGGTCACCGATCATGGCTTGATGGCGCTGGCGGAGCGGTGCGGGAGCTTGCAACACCTGGACGCCGCGTGGTGCCGGTGGGTGGGGTATAAAATAGTGGCATCCGGTGGGTGAAGGGGTACAGGGGAGGGTTGGGTCAAAAGGGGTGAGGTATAGGGGTGCTAGTGGGGGTGGGTGGGTGGGGGTGGGGTGGGGGGGGGGGGGGGGGGGGGGGGGGGGGGGGGGGGGGGGGGGGGGGGGGGGGGCAGGGGGGGGGGGGGGGGATGCTATAGGGTGTGATGGGACGGATGGATGGATGGATGGATGGATGGATGGATGGATGGATGGATGGATGGATGGATGGATGGATGGATGGATGGATGGATGGATGGATGGATGGATGGATGGATGGATGGATGGATGGATGGATGGATGGATGGATGGATGGATGGATGGATGGATGGATGGATGGATGGATGGATGGATGGATGGATGGATGGATGGATGGATGGATGGATGGATGGATGGATGGATGGATGGATGGATGGATGGATGGATGGATGGATGGATGGATGGATGGATGGATGGATGGATGGATGGATGGATGGATGGATGGATGGATGGATGGATGGATGGATGGATGGATGGATGGATGGATGGATGGATGGATGGATGGATGGATGGATGGATGGATGGATGGATGGATGGATGGATGGATGGATGGATGGATGGATGGATGGATGGATGGATGGATGGATGGATGGATGGATGGATGGATGGATGGATGGATGGATGGATGGATGGATGGATGGATGGATGGATGGATGGATGGATGGATGGATGGAAGGATGGATGGATGGATGGATGGATGGATGGATGGATGGATGGATGGATGGATGGATGGATGGATGGATGGATGGATGGATGGATTTGGTGAGCTATGCTCATTTTATCTATGACTAACCTGCTGAGCGGAGAATGCAACGCCGTATAGCACCAAAAGAAAAAATAATTTTAGAAAAAATATTTTTTGTGCTGGCACCCGTACCCCAGCCACCCAGGTAGGGGTTGGCTGGAGAGGTGGTTGCTATAAAGGGTGGGCTTCCATTCTAGGGAAGCAGGTTGTTTCTTTTGCCTGAGAACCTCACGTGACCACAACACAAAAAACAAAACGCAAGATAACACATCAAGCAGTATAACCTACCATGTCCACAGTGACAGCCCCAGACCGGAATTTCCTAGCGAAACTCAAGCAAGCAGCCAAGGAGGGATGCACCCCAAAGGAGGCCGCCACTGCGGTTCAGAAGATCCTAGGGGAGGGGAACTGGCTAGAGCGGATCCAGAAGCTCACTCCGGGGCGTGCCAAGAACGTCATGGACGTCCTGGAGGAACGGGGGTTTGTCAGCGACTGGGATGGGGAGGAGGCCCTGGCCGATGTGCTAGCAGCGCAACTGGGGGAGGCTATTGCAGAGCCGGACCCACCAGTGTCAGCAGGTGCGGTGGGAACGGGGGGTGTTCCCCCTTCGGCAGGTGGAAGCGGAGGGGCGGGGCATGGTGGAGCGGGCGCTGGGGAGGACGATGGCGCTCCTGGGGCGATCGACCAGGCTGTGGCGGACCTGGACCGAAACCTAGGTCGGCTGCTGGGGACCGAGACGGGCTATGCAACGCCAGCTGGAGGGCTTCCATCCCGGCCGGGCAACGCCCGCACTGGCGGAGATATTGGCGACCTAATATCGGCTATGTCGAAGCTGCTGGACCAGGCAAAGACTCCAGCAGCTGCAAGCCCAGCCGCAGCGACGACTGCTGGCAGGCTGGCGCGCACGAAGGGGGTGGCGCTGAGTGGGCATGCAGTGCCGGTGCTGGTGAGCAACATGCTGGAGGCGGTGCTGCCGGGAATGCTGGACTACGCGGAGAGCGTGGGGGGGAAGTCCATCCGTGCATCGTTAATGCTGACGATGCACGGCAGCTCAGCCAGCGGGGAGAGGCGGATGCTGCTCCTGCAGATGGCAGGAATTCTGGACACGATGGTGACAGAATTTGGCTACTGGGCCACGCCACGCTCCGAAGTAATTCTGGAGCTGGCAGCAGCCGAGTACCTGGCAAAGCTGATCACGGCATGCCAGCTGGTGGATGTGGGGTCGACGGGTGGAAGGGGACGCCGTCGGCAATGCTGCCATTCCAGGAGGGTGGAGCAATGCTGGCGTCTCCGGCGGTGCGGGCGGCGATGAGCATGGGGAAGCTGCAGCACAAGCTGGAGCAGGGTCCCGGCAAGAAGGGGCAGGGCGGCCCGTCCAACAACAACAAGTGAGGGAGCGGTGCCTTCTTCCACTACCTCTTCCAGCACCCCTGCCACCTCGTGACTGGTGGCAGCAGGTACGCTCAGGCCGTAGGCGCGATAGGATGAGTCGGGCTTTTAATGCTCGCACACTAGCCTGTCAGACGGTTAGGGCGTTAAACTGGATGGGGGGGGGGGGCGAGACCCGCCTGCTGTAGATTCAGCCCGTGTGCCCGGGCCTCTGCAGCAGGCGGCCCTAGATGGGATCGATGATGCTTGCAGGTCCTTTGTCCGCCGGAACGGTGGTTCCGTAGCGGCAATGGCAGGATCTGTAGTGGATGGGGGTGAATATGCTGAAGGAGCCCCTTACGAACCGTTAGTGGCCGCACGCTTGGCTTTGCCTGGTCCGGGGGAAGGTGGCCAAGTGGATGTGCTGAACTTACTACCCCCCTCTTGGGGAGCAATTTTGAATGATGAGAGTAGGATGGTACGGACGCTGAGCCCAGCAGAGCGGATCTTGCAGAAGTCGATGCGGATCTCGCGGGGGTGTAGCATGGAGGAGTTCGCGCGGGTTTGCACGGTGTGTGTGGAGAGGGGGATTTTGGGTGGATTTTTTGAGGAGGAGCCGCCTATGGTGAACGGTACTTTTGGGGTCGGAAAGCCCGACGGCCGTATACGGCTGATTGTGGACAACCGGCGTGGCAACATGCCACTACCTGATCCTATGCCCGCTTTTTTACCACACCTTGGCGTGATTTGCGATTTGCCCACGCGCGCTGGGGAGGATGTTTTTGGGGGCGTATCAGATTTGGATTCGTACTACAACAGACTCCGCCTGCCAGTTTGGATGCGGCGGTACTGTGCGTGGATGCCGGTGTGGTCGGATCTGGTGGGCCTGAGTGGGGCTCGTCGGAAGGTGTGGCCGTGGATGTTGTGCTGGCCAATGGGCAACAAGCTGGCCGTCGCGGTGGCCCAGTGTGTGCATCAGTCTGTGTTGTACCGCTGTGGCCCCAAGCCGCCGTTGGAGGCTAGTCGTGGGCTGAGCATCAACATGTCCGCGCTGATCCTGGTGGCGGAGGCCAACGAGGCGGGGGAGACCGTCCGGCTGAGGCTGGAGGAGGACCCTGCTGCGCCCTTGGCGCCCTCGCCGTGCTTCGAATCTCGGCAGGATCTGGAAGGTATGCATGCTGTGACGATCGATGACCTCCATTTCACCCACTGTGCGTCGGTGGATGGGGTGAATCAGCAGCTAGATCGTGTTCAGGCTGCCTACGCCGCTGTTGGGCTGGTGCAGAAGTCTGACAAGGTGGTACGGGCGACAGCAGAGCAGACTGGTGTGCAGGCGGTGGGGGTCATTCACCAAAGGGATGGTGACGTGGTGCCTGTTCCTGAGCGTGTGGTGGCAGTTATCGCCGCTACTCATAGAATCTTAGATCGCGGGTTTACATACTACCGCGAACTTAGTTCTGTGCTTGGGAAGTGGGTGTGGATGCATCTGCTGTGCCGCCCCATGCTTTCGGTGTGGTCTGAGACGTACCGGCTGCTAGCAGCCATGAATGCCTCCCTGCCTGGGCGCCGCTGGCGCCTCCCTGCGGGGGCCCGCCAGGAGCTTCAGGCGGCGATCGACCTGGCCCCCTTTTTGAGGGCGGCCAGGGCCCGGCCCCTTTCTGACCGGGTCGTCGCAAGTGATGCGAGCGGCTCCGGCGGTGGGGTGGTCTACAGGGACCTGCCTGGGGCCGATTGTGCCCGGCTGGCGACCCGGCGCGAAGCGCGGGGGTGGCGGACGACAGCTTTAACGTCTGGGGAGGACTGGGACCTGGAGCGCATGGAGGAGGGGGACTACAGCCTGCTGGATAGTGGCCACTGGCGTACGGCACTGTCCTACCGGTGGCGGGGGCAGCCTAACCACATCAACGTCAAGGAGGCGATTGCTGCGACACAGGGGGTCGAGTGGTCGTGCCGGACCAAGGCGTGTCGGGTAAGCGAGTCGTCCGGCTCGTAGACTCCAGTGCTGTGGTGGGGGCGTTTGTCAGAGGGCGGTCGTCTTCCTACCGTCTCAACCAGCTGGTTCGACGCTACTGCGCTCTGTCACTGGCTGGCGACATGCAGAGCCACTGGGTCTGGGTGGCTACCGACCACAACCCAGCTGACAAGGCCAGTCGGCGTGGCGCTTGGGTTCCTGACTTGACCCGGTGTGGTGACGTGCATCCCAACCCTGGGCCTGAGGGGGCGCGACGCCCTCGGGACTTGGCACTTTTGGAGGGCACAGTCAACCCTGTGTCTACCTTGCCAGCGTACCGACGTGCGGCGGCTGTCTACGTGGCGTGGGCGCCACCTGGCCCTGTCGACCCAGCTGACGCCGAAGCCATTTTCTGTGAGTGGATTTCTGCTGTCTACCATGCCAGAGGCGGGCGGGGGCGTACCTTATGCCAGCATGCCAAGGCCTGTCTGCACCTGTACTACCCCGACATTGTTCGGAATTGGGTACTGGCGGACCGCCTGCTAGCAGGTTGGCAGCGGCTTGTTCCGGCTGTCAGCCCTCCGCCTATGCCCTGGCGCCTTTGCTATTTCACTGCCCTGTTGCTAGTTTCACGTCGACAGGTGCATTTGAGTGCGTTGATTATTATTGCTTTCCAGCAGTATTTACGCATTAGCGAGGCGCTAGGGCTGCGGGTTCGGGATGTGGCTCATCCCGGCCACCCCCTTCTCGAGCCAGGGCCCATGGTCGGTGCCCTTGTGCTGCGCAACCCCAAAACTGCGCAGGGGGCGGCCCAGCACGTCCTCGTCCGGGATCCACTTTCTTTGTGGCTCCTGCGACGTCTGACGGCTGGCCAGCCCCCGGATGCACTCCTCTTTCGAGGCTTAACGTACAGCCAGGCTAGGCAGCAGTGGGAGGCTGTGCAGGCCCGCATGAGCATCCCAGGGATGTTTTCTTTTCACAGCCTCCGGCATGGGGGGGCGACGCACGACGCCATCGCTGGCGAGTCGCCGGAGGCCATCCAGCTGCGCGGCCGGTGGGCTTCGGCCCTCTCGGTCACGCGCTACATTGGCCTCCACCGCAGCCTCCTGGGGCGCGACATCCCACCCGCCCTCTGGGCTCAGGCCCTGGGTTTTGACCCAGCGGCTTTCCGGCGCCACTTCGGTGGCGTCGAGTTTTGACGTCCTCCTGTTTTTACCTCTCGTCTTTTAGCTATCAACTGACCTCACCCTTGTGTGGGAGGTCAGGGGGGAAATGGTTTAACTAACCCGAGGGTGAACCTGGGTTGGGACAAAGTACCCCCATAGCTAGGTAGTTTAAGTTTTCTTTTTTGCATGTCCTACGTATTTTCGGCTGTTAGCCATGTAAGGAGATGTGGGTAGAGCAGGGGCACAGCTGCTGTGGGCTGGCCCTGCACATTCACATAGTGTGCTCACCCTAGCATACAGATGGCCGTGTTGCCATCTGGTAGACATGTCTGTGTTATTCCACCGTATAGAGCTAGCACACATATTGTAATAAATTTGATGTTTTGTGGTGATGCATGCAAAGCAAGGCAAGGCCAGAAATGGATTTGGTGAGCTATGCTCATTTTATCTATGACTAACCTGCTGAGCGGAGAATGCAACGCCGTATAGCACCAAAAGAAAAAATAATTTTAGAAAAAATATTTTTTGTGCTGGCACCCGTACCCCAGCCACCCAGGTAGGGGTTGGCTGGAGAGGTGGTTGCTATAAAGGGTGGGCTTCCATTCTAGGGAAGCAGGTTGTTTTCTTTTGCCTCCCACCCGCCCACCCTGGCAAAAGGGGTAGAGCAGGGGCACAGCTGCTGTGGGCTGGCCCTGCACATTCACATAGTGTGCTCACCCTAGCATACAGATGGCCGTGTTGCCATCTGGTAGACATGTCTGTGTTATTCCACCGTATAGAGCTAGCACACATATTGTAATAAATTTGATGTTTTGTGGTGATGCATGCAAAGCAAGGCAAGGCCAGAAATGGATGGATGGATGGATGGATGGATGGATGGATGGATGGATGGATGGATGGATGGATGGATGGATGGATGGATGGATGGATGGATGGATGGATGGATGGATGGATGGATGGATGGATGGATGGATGGATGGATGGATGGATGGATGGATGGATGGATGGATGGATGGATGGATGGATGGATGGATGGATGTGGGTGGATGGATGGAGGGAGGGAGGGAGGGAGGGAGGGATGGAGGGGTGGGTGGGTGGGTGGGTGGGTGGGTGGGTGGGTGGGTGGGTGGGTGGGTGGTGGGTGGGTGGGTGGGTGGGTGGGTGGTGGGTGGGTGGGTGGGTGGGTGGGTGGGTGGGTGGGTGGGTGGGTGGGTGGGTGGGTGGGTGGGTGGGTGGGTGGTGGGTGGGTGGGTGGGTGGGGGTGGGTGGGTGGGTGGGTGGGTGGGTGGGTGGGTGGGTGGGTGGTGGGTGGGTGGGCGGGCGGGTGGTTGGGTGGGTGGGTGGGTGGATGGATGATGGATGGATGGATGGATGGATGGATGGATGGATGGATGGATGGATGGATGGATGGATGGATGGATGGATGGACGGATGGACTGAGGGATGGATGGATCTGGATGGATCTGGATGGATGGATGGATGGATGGATGGATGGATGGATGGATGGATGGATGGATGGATGGATGGATGGATGGATGGATGGATGGATGGATGGATGGATGGATGGATGGATGGATGGATGGATGGATGGATGGATGGATGGATGGATGGATGGATGGATGGATGGATGGATGGATGGATGGATGGATGGATGGATGGATGGATGGATGGATGGATGGATGGATGGATGGATGGATGGATGGATGGATGGATGGATGGATGGATGGATGGATGCATGGAGGGTTGGATGGATGGATGGATGGAGGGGTGGAGGGGTGGGTGGGTGGGTGGGTGGGTGGGTGGGTGGGGGTGGGGGGGGTGGGGGGTGGGGTGGGGGGTGGGGGGGGGGTGGTGGGTGGTGGTGGGTGGTGGGTGGGTGGTGGGTGGGTGGGTGGGTGGGTGGGTGGGTGGGTGGGTGGGTGGGTGGGTGGGTGGGTGGGTGGGTGGTGGTGGGTGGGTGGGTGTGGGTGGGTGGGTGGTGGGGTGGGTGGTGGGTGGGGTGGGGTGGGTGGGGGGGTGGGGTGGGTGGGGGGTGGGTGGGGGTGGGGGGTGGGTGGGGGGGATGGGGTGGGGGTGGGGGTGGGGGGTGGGGGGTGGGGGGGGTGGGGGTGGGTGGTGGGGGTGGGGGTGGGGGGGGGGGGGGGTGGCTGGGTGTGGGGTGGGTGGGTGGGTGGGTGGGTGGGTGGGGTGGGTGGGGGGGGGGGGGGGGCGGGCGGGGGGGGTGGTGGTGGTTGGGGGGGGGGGGGGGGGGGGGGGGGGGGGGGGGGGGGGGAATGCGAATGGGTGTGATGGGACGGATGGATGGATGGATGGACGGATGGATGAATGGATGGATGGATGGAGGGATGGAGGGATGGAGGGATGGATGGAAGGTTGGATGGATGGACGGAGGGATGGATGGACGGAGGGATGGAGGGATGGATGGAGGGATGGATGGATCTGGGTGGATGGATGGAGGGATGGATGGAGGGATGGAGGGGTGGGTGGGTGGATGGAAGGGTGGGGGGGTGGGTGGGTGGGGGGGGGGGGGGGGTGGGGGGTGGGGGGGTGGGTGGGTGGGGGGATGGGGTGGGTGGGTGGGGGTGGGGTGGGGTGGGGGGGGGAGAAGCGGAGAGGCAACACAGGAGTGGCACACACTGCTCTGCCGGAGTGCTCACCACGGCCACGAGGGCAGGAACACGCGCGTTGGCAGTGCCCCGGCGCACAACACCCGCCCGCCCGCACGCTCGGCGAAGCGGATGCACGCCCACGTCCTCTCGGGCTTCCGCAACAGCCAGCCCTGCACGTCACAGATGACCTCGTCCGCATTGTCGCCCGTGTGGTCGCCCACATCGCGCCACATTGCGCCAAACCACGCCCGGAAACCCTCGGAGAGCCGGTCATGGCAGGTGGGCACGGTGACGTTGAGACGCATGAGGCACCGCCCCGAGGTGTACAACGGCTGCGGGACGCGGGCGGCGGCTCGCTGCACTTCGGCGTACACGTCGGACACCCATTGCCCGTCCGGGGAGACAGCGCACGCGTACAGGCACAAGCAGGTCTGGACGCCGCTCGGACACCCGCGGTTGAGCGCAACGCTGAGCGCGGCCATCACGGTGCCGAAGAAACGAACGCCATTCTTGACGCCAAACGCAGTGGCGAACACGCCAGCGAAGCAGAGCATGATGTACTCGGCGCTCGCCGCCACCCGCTCGTCACGGGAGTCAAGGCACGCCCAGGCCAGGGCATACGTCCTTGTCAGCTGACAGGACGCCTCGACCCCTCGGGCCTCCTCGACGGGGTCGTTGAACCCCACCAGGGACTTTAGCAGCCTGTAGTGCTCCGTCGTCAGCGAGGACGCCGGCCCGGGCGTGAGCGCCCTCGCGACGACGTACGTGGTAGACATGACGCTGGCGCCCGGGACGTCCGCGGCCGCAGCAAGCCTGCCGAGGGACAGCACGTGCGCTTGCGCGACCGGGAAATCGGACCGGGACACGCTCGCAGTGAGCTGATCCGACACGGGCTCGAGCCCGGCCCGGGCGTCCTCCACTCGGGTACGAATGATGTTCACAACGTCGTCGACCAGGTACATCCCCAGTGGGTCGATGGAGGTCATGAAGACGTGCGTCAATTTGCGGAGGTCTTGAACGGATAAGTAAGGGACGAGAGACGGAAGGATGACCGATAGCTCGTGGAGCCCCTCTGAGCGGTACATCTTCGTCGACGGGGTTCGGCGATGGCGACGGCATGCCCGGCACGTCCTCGCAAGGGCTTTACATAGCAATACCCCACCACACTCATCGAAAATGGCTGTGTTTGAGGGTATATTTTTCGCGACCGGTTCAGTCCTTTTCGGTCCCCAAGTACCGTCGAACCACAGCGCGGTACCTAAAATCGCGTAACGGAAACTAAAAGAACCGAAACTGTAGGATGTTGTCATGGACCGTATGAAGGAATTTCGTCGCCCGTACGAGGGATTTCACGCACCGTACGAGGAGTTGTCATGGACTGTATCCGTAACCGTGCAATGGAACCGCGAGTTATAGTGACCACCTGCCTCCGTGGCAGGGCAGGCAGGGAAGGTGGAGACTAATAAGGCGAACTCGTTTTAATATTAATCCAAGGGGAAATTTCGCCAAACGTGCAACGAGCGTGCTCACATACGACTTTCGGTGGGTACCTAAAAGGAGTAGAATACTTGCCTCATGGCTTGTTCAAAGCCGACAGGGCGTACTGTGGGTGTACTGTATTCCTAAGGTGCAAATACTTAGGAGGCGCTGGGAGGCGTGCAAAATTTTATGGCCCTTGCCTCGGACATGGTCAGATATGGACACTAGTTAACAGGAAGGTGAGCGTTAACTGGAAGGTGAGCAAACTTATGGGAATATTGAAATTTGAAGCGGCAGGCACTCTAAAATTTCATTAAGAATCGCAGCCTTGGTTGTCATGACGATGATGCGCAGTTTAAGAAGCGTCAGAAAATGGGGCAGGCTTTCATTTGCACCTTCAGTGGTACGGCTTGAGGCCAGCTGTAGGGCTCTCAGGTCTTTCTTAGTATTAGTGTAGGCTTGCAGACTGTATGGCTTCTGGTGTCTATTCTTTATCGTGTACTCACGAATCCGAGGCTTCGAATATTTTACAACTGCAAAGCGTCACGACGGCCGCGGTTCCAGTGGTCCGTCAAGGTTTGGTTGTTATATACATAAAGAGGGCCGCTCGTGTAACCATTCGCCACGATAGTTTGTGGATTACCTTGGCTGCTCAGGCAGTCTTCAGGATAGCTCGTATGAGCCAAGTTGATGCCGATTTATCAATGCACCGTGACTGCAGCACATACCGGACCTGTGCTGTGAGAATTGCGGACATCATTGCTGCAGCTTTCTTTGTTTACTTGATGCTAGCAAAGCTGTGCAAACCTTCTGGAAGTCAGGTATTGGCATGGTTGTGCAGCATTGTAGAAGCTCGATTTGTTCCCCAGTTTCTTGGCCCTTCTTTTTCTATCAAAAAGTAGGTATAGCAATATGGTATGGCTAACCGGCATGCAGGGGTCAGGCAGAGCCGGTATGCTTTCACTGCAAAGGGCAGCAACTTGCACGATGCACAGCTGGCTCATACATTATTTGCCTATATATTGCATGAATGAGTATTTCTTTGCATGGTAAGTGTCTTCAACGTGCATGTGTGCGATGTTTTATCGTGGGTCCAGCGATACTAGACTCCATGCGGCATGCGTGTATGGTTACTTTGTTGAACGACAGTAAAATCATATGTTCCTTGTAGGGCAGTGAGCCAGTGAGCCAACTGTGTATTCTATGCTTATTAGTGTCACAAACATGTCAGTGAGTGAGAAATGGTTGAAACAGCCCTGAAAACCATCAAATCTAGTGGTCACGTACGATCGTGTACTACACCGTATTATACCGTGTTATACTTTATACGGACCCTGTGCGTATAACCGCGTATTACGTATAATGGAACTCTGTCCCCGATGGATGGATGGGTGGGGACACACAATCCTACCGGTCTAATCTATCTACGACATCAAGCCAACTCTAGTCTAAGCATAACAGGACTTGTTGTCTCGATCCTTGATAACAAGACGCGGTGGCAGAAGATTGTCAAGGCTCACACGCCCGACCCTGTGGGCAAGCCACCTCCCCCCAAGAGGAGGAGGCGTTTTGATGAGTAGGGTAGTTAGGATTTTTCTAGACTAGGTAGATTAGCGTTAGGTTAGTTAGATTACGCGGCTCTCTCCACTCCACCATCCATCATGGAATATGTGCTACATGATCTCCCAACGGAGGCATGTTATAATTTAATTTTAATTTAATTTAGTCTAAGCTCTCTACCCTAGCTCTCTTCATGTATTATTTAGTTAGTTAGCTAGGTGGTATGCAGTGATTGTGGAAATGTTAGGCCATTCATGGTTGACTAGCAGAACTTCCATGCCATTCGTAAAACCATGATGGTTGGCCATTAGTGGTTGAGTAGCGGACAGCGCTAGCATTACCATGCATTGGTACAACCGTTCATTCTCAATTCATGTTGGCTTTCAAAATATGCCGTGTCATTGATATTAAAATTAAAAAATTAAATTAGGAACATATCTCCGTTCATTCATGAAGTGAGACAACTATGCCTGGACATTCATTTATTATACTTATTCATTTATTTTTTATTCATGGACATTGGCTATTCCGATGTTATTGGTGGTAGCATGCAGGACAAGAGGAGGTGGAAGACCATTGTCCAGGCTCATACGCCCGCCCCTGTGGGCAAGCCCCCACCCCCCAAGCGGAAGGGGCGCTTTGCTGAGTAGAATAGGTAGGGTTTTCTAGATTAGATTAGCTTAGAGTTAGATTAGTTCGGTTTCGCGGCTTTGTCCCCCCTCCATCCATCCACGGGAATATGTGCTACATGATCTCCCAATGGAGTCATGTTTTAATTTAATTTAATTTAATGTAATGGGTGGTAGTGCTCAGTATTATTTAGCATCTTTGACACAGGAGTGTAACTCGTGACTCACACTAACTGAAACTTGGAATCATGTATATCAACTCAGATTAGTAATTGAGCTTAGATTGCATGCAGGCCTTATATCAAGGAGACAACCAGATATATTACTATTATCAAGGAGACAACCAGCGCAGGCCAGAAATCGGGCGTATGCTCACATGATACGGCATTGGAATATCCCATGTCTCCATCACTTGCACTTTGTGCGCACCGAGCCACCCATGCAGTCGCCCACCCATGTGGCCACCTGGCCACCCACCCACACAACTACTCACACACTCGCGTGCCCGTACACCTAGACACCCACCCGTCCACCCACCCAGTGACCCACCCACCCAGCCAGCTGCGCACGTGCTAACCCACCTTTTATAACCACGCGTGCACCTAGACACCCAACCACCCACCAACCCACTTGGACATCCACCCACCCACCAAGGCACCTGCGCAACCCACATACCAATCAGGTAATAAGGAGGCATTCACCCATCCAATGAGCCAACCACCCAATCACCCAACCGCCTAAACACCCAGCCAGCTGGCCCCACATGCACCCATGCGGCCGCCCACCCTTGACCCACCCACGCACCCACAAGTACCCACTCAACCACTCACTGCCCCCACACCCTTATACCCACTGACCCACCCACTGACCCACCCACACATGCATTTTCTCAGCCACCCACCCACCTACCTCACCCCCAACGTGCACAGCCCTTCACCCGCGATAGGTGAGACGGTCCCAACCATAAACCCATCCACGCATCCATATCTGTGCGCGCACCCGTCCATCTACCCGTCCCTTCGCCCACCCACTTACATAGTCATCTACACATCCACCAGCCACCAACCACCAATGGCCTACCCACCAACCCACCCACCCACACGCATCCCTAACCAACCAACCACCAACCCACCACCCTCAATACCGTGCCATTGTTTCACTCACGAATCCAACAACCCACCCACTTCGCAGTCCCCAAAGCCTATCAATCACCCAGCCACCTGGACATCTACCTATGACCGACCACCCTTGTACTCATCCACCCACCATGACCAGCCAGCCAGCCAGCCACCCTCTCCAGCTGCCTGTGCTCCCAGCTACTCGGCCAGCCATTAACTAAGGCATTCACCTTTCAGCCAGCCACCTGCCATTGAACCCACCTACGCCTAGGCATCCCTTGAAGCATCTATAGCCTAAGCCTCCCACACAAGACTTCCTGGGCAACCAACCAACCAACCAACCAACCAACCAACCAACCAACCAACCAGTCACCCAGCAACACAACCACCTAACCACTCGACAACCCAATTACCGAACCACCTAACTACCCAACACCCAAACCAGCCAGGCATGAGCCCGCCCATTTGCCCTCGCATGCCCGCACCATCGCAACCCCCCATAAACGCCCCGCTCACCTAGCCAGCCACACGCCCAGCCAGCCACCTGCTCAACTCACGCATGAAGGCAATATCAGCCATGCATGGCCTCACCTTGCATCACTTGCATTGCCTGGCTAATTTGCATGAGGCAGCTTCCATCTCGTTGTAAGCAATTGCAAAGGCATTTTCTTCATAGTAATGAATGAGAAACAACGTCGCAAACGTTCTCCTTTCCCTCTTTGAAACAGTATATAAATCAGAAAGACAAGGGCAAATATCTGGACAAGGTGGCAATAACCACTGCATAATGCCCTTGAGAAAGTCTTATTAATCCAGCTCTCTACCCTTTGAGAAGCTGCCTTGCCTTAGCAACGACTCTGGGACCTCTAGCTCGCTCACCTCGCTTAATCTGCGCTTCTTTATGGCTGCCGGGAGATGCGAAGCGTGAGCCCAGCGGGTAATGGCGAGGTCGTCTGCCCGACCCATCACATCTCGAAACCGCATTGCCGACTAATAAAAAATGACGACCCCCTTTGCCTTTTGTATCTAGCGTCAAAGGAACAATGAACTCGCTTGGAAAACACGGTCGCAAAGAGCTTTCTACAGGCATAATAAGCAATTTTCGCAGCTTTTACCGCACTTACTGCACATTCGGAAGACCATTAGCGACGTTTGCGCGGAATCTTGGGCACGCCATATGTCCTGCTGGCTTATTGCCGCAGGCTGGGCAGTACAGGAAGGTCGGGCATAGCCTAAAGAGCTAATTATCTGACGACAAAGACATGTATTGTACGAAGCAAGAAACAGACGGATTTCGCACCCCATATTTATTCAGGCGAATGCCGGAGAATAAAAAGCGAAACTCAGAAAACGAAAACACTAACGTTTTCGGGGATATTGTAACGCATAATCTGAGCTATCGTGCCGGGATTTTCATCTCCTCTCGTAACCAGGACTTTTAGACACGTACCACCGAGAAATCTGGTTTTCGCGAAAAAAATGGTGCGCTGCAAAAAACAATTTGTCCCGTTCTATTCCCTCGTCGCAATCACAGCTCTTATCATTCCAAAATTATTCCATGGATTAACCGTGATGTAAGCTTCGTTTTGACACCTCGAGCGGCTGCAGTGACGCAAGTTTCAAAACGCTAGCTGATACTCGACCGCCATGGGTGTTTTCGTCGTTTTCGTCTGTGGTGTCGCGGGAAAAATCGAGATGACGACCTCCGAGTCTCGGTCACTGTAATGCCCAGCTCGTAACCGGCAGTGACCGTCGCGTGTCCGCCCCTGTAACCCCCGGTCTGTCAGTCAGTTCGTCCCGGTCACGTTTCCGTTTCGATCCGTTGGTTTCCGTTTTTCTACCCTTTTTAACCGTTTTCCCTCCCGTTTTGATCCGAGGTAATTAAGTCCGGATCTGAAGTAGGTTCGAAGTAAGGTTTGAACTCGAAGCCAGGTGCGTCGATGGAAAAAACGGCCGAAATCGGACGAACAAAGTTAATGTACCTTGATGGAACCGGTGTTTTTCGGGGGGTCTCAAACACAGCCATTTTCGATGAGTGTGGTGGGGTATTGCTATGCGGAGTCGAGACGAGGCCGTGTCGGGACCATCATCCGGGCGCGGAAATGGACAGTCCCGCGACGTTGCTCTGCGCTGCCACGGGAAAAGTGCAACCACCCCACACTGTCGGACGGCGGTCTGTCCGACGACGACGGCAACGAACCGGCCTCGCCCGTCTTGACAAGTATCCGTGCATCCCGGGGCTGCAGGTCTGACAGTAACCACGTCCTGTGACTTTCTTGGCACCGTCTTACCGATACTGACCATCCAAGTGACAGTCGGTCCTGTGACACGCAGCTTGCTTGCGATGGTTCACCCAGCATTGCCACGTGCCCCGACCCTCACGTGTCCTTTGTCCTATGTCTAAGCTGAAGCCAGAGTCCGGGTTCGCGGACGGTTGCACATGCTTACTTTTCCAAGACAATCATCGCCACGATTTGACTAGGGCCGATTCAGAAGCGCGAAGCTTTCACCAACGAGATTACATCACTGCATAGCACCAATTAAGCGGCAACAACGACGATAGTGCTGGGAATACACAATTGCCGCTTTGTCTGATCGGCCGCGAGTGCACCGGGCATCGATATTTTGTAAGTCTAGTGGGCGACGTTCCCACCCGAGGATATACGCATATATATATATATATGCGATGGCCACCTGGGACCCCTTACGTATTACCAGGGCTTGAGCTCGCACTAGAGCTCGGGCATGGGCCAGGGTACTGTTTCAAACCGGCTTGGACCTGCTCGTCCACGATGCGTGGGCGTTTTCTCGCGACGAGTGGCCGGATCGCCTCTACGTGTACGAGTTACTCATCGCGTTCAAGGCCTGCAGGTAATTAATGCCGCAGCCGTTGTCGTCGATACTTTCTTCTCCGCCGGCAGCTGGCGTCGACGATGGGATGTTACCCCGCGGTGCTGTTTTCGAGTGTCAATAAATCCCGTACTATAGATAGGGCCCTATGCGGCAATGTAGCCGGTATGGACAAACTAGTGGCAACCTTTTCAGCGAGTGATATATTCAGGCGATGCTCGGCATAAACCGGTCAGTTGACGACCATGAGCCAGGGTTGGGATAACTAACAACCTGCGGCTGTCTCCTTGATCACCGTGGCAATTGCGTTTTTTTACTGCAGCGTGTGGGATCCGTGCAACGGCCTGACAAGCTGTCTGCCAGACCCCAATATCCCATGCCTGGTGGGCGGCATCGAGCGAAAGAGGTTCGGCGGCAGCCGAGACGGGATCATCCGCACCGCGCTGCACAAGCTATACAAGTGCCTGACTGTCTTGCTGAAGACTAATTCGCTGCACCAGACGGAGAAACAGCGGGTCGCGACGTTGGTCGTCCAATTGCGAGTAATTGCCTCCTTCTACTGGCGGAAGGAGGATGGCGAGTGGGACGCCGGCCACACTACTGCATACCAAATAGTGGAGGGTCAATTGTATGACCTAGTTGATTCTGACGGTGACCGCATCCCAGAGCACTACATGGTAGCTTGCCCCGCCGTGACGGGGACTGTTCGGTCTGCCCGTCAGGGCTGGGCACTAAGGCAGCCGGATCGTCCACGTGTGCGTCCCACCGGCTGGAATTCACAACCTTCCGCCCCTACCGACCCCTGGTACCAGGCGGCCGCCCCACACGGCGTTGGACCCCCCCGCCCCCCACCCGTGACCCCCCCCACCCCGGGTCCCCAGTGGTTGGAGTTAATGGGGCGCACCTGATTGTTGCTGGGGCGCACCTGATTGTCGGGGAAGCCCGGCCGGGGACAGACCCGATTGGCGACGACTTGGGCAAGAGGGGGGTGCGTACGTTGAAAGGGGGGTTAAACGTCGGTCCCATGCGGAGGATTGATCATGACCCCTTTTCACCCGCGCTGAGAAGGAGCTAACGTTGTATTCACCCCTTTTTCACCCCCCTTTTGCCGCTCTAGTCTGAATGATAACTTGTGCCGAGACAGGCGTGAATTTTTCACCCCTTTCTGACCTCGTTTTCACCCCCTTTTCACCCCAAACTCAACCCCCCCCCCCTTGTAAGGATGAATTGATTACCTGTATAGGTAGTGATGAAGGAGACCACCCCCAACAAGCCTGTGGGGGGGGCTCCGCGTGTGGCCAAGTCTGGCATTCATAGCGAATCGGGCCGCGGTGCCCACACCCCTGTAACTGGGACCTAGATAGCGTACACTGGTCATCCGTCCCGTCCCATGTTCCCCTCCCACCGGGGACCTATGCTCACGTGACGCGGTCACGTGTCTGTTAATTAATTAATTGATGAATACATACACGGAGTACGGTCGTGCAGGTTGTGCCAGGAACTGTACACCTGGGGAGCAGGCCACGTACGGGGTTTCTAGTGGGAGAAACCTAGGAAAAGCTGCTTGTGCATGGTAGGGCTAGCGTCGGCAGGGCTATGAACATGTTTGCAAGGCTGGCCAGGCGCGGCGCCTGATGTTGACTATTAAGATGTAGTAGGTGGCTGACGTATTGAATTGTAACATAACTCCGTTGGGAGTATATGTAGCACATAGCCCCTGAGAGGGGGGCGTATGGCCTATCATACATCCTAAGATACTTCCTGCAAGGGTGGGGATGTAAACGACCCTTGCTCTAGGTGCACCAGGGCACGTGCATCCCCGTGATCTTCGAGCTACGCCCAGCGAAGGGGGAGCCTGTCATGGGGGGGAAGATTCGCATAGCTATACAAAAAGCTAGGGCATGGCGTCTCAGCTTTATTTAGTTATGTTGTGCCCGTGCAGGGAGTAACTCTCTGCTGAGACGCCATGCCCTAGCTTTTGTATAGCTATGCTGATCTTCCCCCCCATGACAGGCCCCCCCTTACCCGGGCATAGCGTACGTGATAGACCATGAGGGTGCGGGTGCCCTGGTGCACCTAGAGCAAGGGTCCTTTACATCCCCACCCTTGCAGGAAGTAGGTTAGGATGTATGATAGGCCATACGCCCCCCTCTCAGGGGCTATTAATTAATTAATTAATTAATTAGGAACATACCTCCGTTGGGAGTATATGTAGCACATAGCCCTGAGAAGGGGCATATGAGCATATAATACATTCTAAGCTACTTCCTGCCAGGGTGGGAATGTAAACGACACTTGCTATAGGTGCACCAGAGCACCCGCACCCTCATGGTCTATCACGCTATGCCCGGGTAAGGGGGGAGCATGCCTGTGAGGGGGGAGATCATCATGGCTATACAAGAGCTATGGCATGGCTTCTCAGCAGGGAGTGACTCCCTGCATGGGCACAACATTACTAAATAAGGCTAGGCATCGTCTGGAGTGTGGCTCATCATAGGCACACATGTACATCAGGGGCTATGTGCTACATATACTCCCAACGGAGTTATGTTACAAGTCAATTTAATTCAATGGCGTCTCAGCAGAGAGTTACTCCCTGCATGGGCACTGCATAATTATATAAAGCTAGGCATCATCTGGAGGGTGGCCCGTCATAGGCACACATGTACATGACTAAAAAGGCTAGGCCTAAGCGGGTATAGTGCCTGTAGTAGGCGGGCATGTACAAGGCCACTGTCTAACTATGCTACACTACTGCTGTATTCCCCTAGGCTGGGGCTGGACGTATATAGGTTACTAACTACTTACTTCGTGGCCTAACGTGTGTGTGTGGGTGGGTGGGGGGGGGGGGGGTGAGTTTGGGGTGAAAAGGGGGTGAAAACGAGGTCAGAAAGGGGTGAAAAATTCACGCCTGTCTCGGCACAAGTTATCATTCAGACTAGAGCGGCTAAAGGGGGGTGAAAAAGGGGTGAATACAACGTTAGCTCCTTCTCAGCGCGGGTGAAAAGGGGTCATGATCAATCCTCCGCATGGGACCGACGTTTAACCCCCCTTTCAACGTACGCACCCCCCTCTTGCCCAAGTCGTCGCCAATCGGGTCTGTCCCCGGCCGGGCTTCCCCGACAATCAGGTGCGCCCCAGCAACAATCAGGTGCGCCCCATTAACTCCAACCACTGGGGACCCGGGGTGGGGGGGTCACGGGTGGGGGCGGGGGGTCCAACGCCGTGTGGGGCGGCCGCCTGGTACCAGGGGTCGGTAGGGGCGGAAGGTTGTGAATTCCAGCCGGTGGGACGCACACGTGGACGATCCGGCTGCCTTAGTGCCCAGCCCTGACGGGCAGACCGAACAGTCCCCGTCACGGCGGGGCAAGCTACCATGTAGTGCTCTGGGATGCGGTCACCGTCAGAATCAACTAGGTCATACAATTGACCCTCCACTATTTGGTATGCAGTAGTGTGGCCGGCGTCCCACTCGCCATCCTCCTTCCGCCAGTAGAAGGAGGCAATTACTCGCAATTGGACGACCAACGTCGCGACCCGCTGTTTCTCCGTCTGGTGCAGCGAATTAGTCTTCAGCAAGACAGTCAGGCACTTGTATAGCTTGTGCAGCGCGGTGCGGATGATCCCGTCTCGGCTGCCGCCGAACCTCTTTCGCTCGATGCCGCCCACCAGGCATGGGATATTGGGGTCTGGCAGACAGCTTGTCAGGCCGTTGCACGGATCCCACACGCTGCAGTAAAAAAACGCAATTGCCACGGTGATCAAGGAGACAGCCGCAGGTTGTTAGTTATCCCAACCCTGGCTCATGGTCGTCAACTGACCGGTTTATGCCGAGCATCGCCTGAATATATCACTCGCTGAAAAGGTTGCCACTAGTTTGTCCATACCGGCTACATTGCCGCATAGGGCCCTATCTATAGTACGGGATTTATTGACACTCGAAAACAGCACCGCGGGGTAACATCCCATCGTCGACGCCAGCTGCCGGCGGAGAAGAAAGTATCGACGACAACGGCTGCGGCATTAATTACCTGCAGGCCTTGAACGCGATGAGTAACTCGTACACGTAGAGGCGATCCGGCCACTCGTCGCGAGAAAACGCCCACGCATCGTGGACGAGCAGGTCCAAGCCGGTTTGAAACAGTACCCTGGCCCATGCCCGAGCTCTAGTGCGAGCTCAAGCCCTGGTAATACGTAAGGGGTCCCAGGTGGCCATCGCATATATATATATGCGTATATCCTCGGGTGGGAACGTCGCCCACTAGACTTACAAAATATCGATGCCCGGCGCACTCGCGGCCGATCAGACAAAGCGGCAATTGTGTATTCCCAGCACTATCGTCGTTGTTGCCGCTTAATTGGTGCTATGCAGTGATGTAATCTCGTTGGTGAAAGCTTCGCGCTTCTGAATCGGCCCTAGTCAAATCGTGGCGATGATTGTCTTGGAAAAGTAAGCATGTGCAACCGTCCGCGAACCCGGACTCTGGCTTCAGCTTAGACATAGGACAAAGGACACGTGAGGGTCGGGGCACGTGGCAATGCTGGGTGAACCATCGCAAGCAAGCTGCGTGTCACAGGACCGACTGTCACTTGGATGGTCAGTATCGGTAAGACGGTGCCAAGAAAGTCACAGGACGTGGTTACTGTCAGACCTGCAGCCCCGGGATGCACGGATACTTGTCAAGACGGGCGAGGCCGGTTCGTTGCCGTCGTCGTCGGACAGACCGCCGTCCGACAGTGTGGGGTGGTTGCACTTTTCCCGTGGCAGCGCAGAGCAACGTCGCGGGACTGTCCATTTCCGCGCCCGGATGATGGTCCCGACACGGCCTCGTCTCGACTCCGTAAAGCCCTTGCGAGGACGTGCCGGGCATGCCGTCGCCATCGCCGAACCCCGTCGACGAAGATGTACCGCTCAGAGGGGCTCCACGAGCTATCGGTCATCCTTCCGTCTCTCGTCCCTTACTTATCCGTTCAAGACCTCCGCAAATTGACGCACGTCTTCATGACCTCCATCGACCCACTGGGGATGTACCTGGTCGACGACGTTGTGAACATCATTCGTACCCGAGTGGAGGACGCCCGGGCCGGGCTCGAGCCCGTGTCGGATCAGCTCACTGCGAGCGTGTCCCGGTCCGATTTCCCGGTCGCGCAAGCGCACGTGCTGTCCCTCGGCAGGCTTGCTGCGGCCGCGGACGTCCCGGGCGCCAGCGTCATGTCTACCACGTACGTCGTCGCGAGGGCGCTCACGCCCGGGCCGGCGTCCTCGCTGACGACGGAGCACTACAGGCTGCTAAAGTCCCTGGTGGGGTTCAACGACCCCGTCGAGGAGGCCCGAGGGGTCAAGGCGTCCTGTCAGCTGACAAGGACGTATGCCCTGGCCTGGGCGTGCCTTGACTCCCGTGACGAGCGGGTGGCGGCGAGCGCCGAGTACATCATGCTCTGCTTCGCTGGCGTGTTCGCCACTGCTTTTGGCGTCAAGAATGGCGTTCGTTTCTTCGGCACCGTGATGGCCGCGCTCAGCGTTGCGCTCAACCGCGGGTGTCCGAGCGGCGTCCAGACCTGCTTGTGCCTGTACGCGTGCGCTGTCTCCCCGGACGGGCAATGGGTGTCCGACGTGTACGCCGAAGTGCAGCGAGCCGCCGCCCGCGTCCCGCAGCCGTTGTACACCTCGGGGCGGTGCCTCATGCGTCTCAACGTCACCGTGCCCACCTGCCATGACCGGCTCTCCGAGGGTTTCCGGGCGTGGTTTGGCGCAATGTGGCGCGATGTGGGCGACCACACGGGCGACAATGCGGACGAGGTCATCTGTGACGTGCAGGGCTGGCTGTTGCGGAAGCCCGAGAGGACGTGGGCGTGCATCCGCTTCGCCGAGCGTGCGGGCGGGCGGGTGTTGTGCGCCGGGGCACTGCCAACGCGCGTGTTCCTGCCCTCGTGGCCGTGGTGAGCACTCCGGCAGAGCAGTGTGTGCCACTCCTGTGTTGCCTCTCCGCTTCTCCCTGCTCCATTGGTACGTGACATGCTCGTCCCAACGGTGCCAATAAAGACCAATGAAAGACCAATGAACAATGAAAGAGGGGAGGGGGGGGGGGGGGGGGGGGGGGGGTGTTTGTGTGTGTCGGCGTGTGCGTATTAGCTGAGCAGATTTGTTGCCGACATGCTCAATAGTGCACGGAGAAGGGCCGGGAAGTCGGCGAATCGGGCAGTAAGCGAATCAGCAAGCAAACACGGCCCGGCAGCGGGCGGATATGTCCCGCACGTATATGTGCCCTTTGGCACGCCCATTGTAGCTGGAAAATCAGTTCAGGTTGTCGTGGTTATGTCCTTGCCTTACAGCGCAATCGTCGCCCGCCCATGGCCAGTACACACGGTAAATGGCCCGACGCACAATCGTACGAGCTTCTTCCAAATTTATGACTAGTGCTGCCACCATATATGTGCGCATGATGGTGCCCCATCGGCGTGCCTAGGGTCACCTACCCTGGGCTACGTCACGGAATGACGCCACAGGCCGGGCAAAGTGTAAGGATATAGAACCGTGTACACACCAATGTTCTATGCCCGACTCTATTTCCACGGACCCGGTTCTTTGCCCAATGATCCGGGCCGGTGCGTGGGCGGGCCCAGCCGACACACTCAGTCCACCCACCCAATTCTGCGGCGTGCCTAGCCAGTCAGCCGAATAGCCATAGCTGAACTCGGCCGTGCCGGCCGGCGCCTAGCAGCCCTGGAGACGAACGGCCGGTCCACTAGGCACTCACCGCGTCCACCAGCCAAGCGGCCAACACAACGCGCGCACCGCATCGACACTAAGCATAGCCTCCCACAAACCCGCAAACAAGCATCCTTGAGCGGTCGTGTCCATGCAATATGTGTCACCCGTGCAATTGCATCACCGGGGAGAAAGCGAGTCGATCAGACGTGGGCATCACTTCATCAAGTGAACGGGGGGGGGAAGGGGGGTTACCTGGTTGTATGCGTGGAGGAAGTCGCCGGCCAGCACAATGGGCCACGTGGCCTTCCACTCGGCCATGTCCGGGTCGCCGTCGGTTCAGTGCCCATGTCCGACAACCGTCATGCGCCTCCCCCGCCCGTCGTCTTCGGCGTCCCATCGGGTCACCTCGCGAACCTCGACCAGGGGACGGGGAACCGCACCGGATGTTTCGTGAATACGGATGTCGCGATCTCGGACTGGATAGCGGGGGGTCCGTTGCGGCCGCCGTCGGTCGTCCATCAGCACCCGCACCCGCGGCGCTGGGACCCCACGAACAGCACGTCGCGGACCACGTCCTGAAAGCACCGGCATCGCCCTTCGCCGTGGACCCACACGTCACGCTCCGCGTACAAGACAAGGCTTGTCACGCGGCCGGCTGCAGTGGGGTGCAGTCGCTCGAAGAACCTCTTCGCCGCCTCGTGACATGCCAGCAACTTGGTATCCCGGGGGACCTCGAGAAACATCACGGGTTGGAAGGCAGCTGACTCGGCCGGTGATGTGTATTGGGGTCCGCCGGAACCGCCAGCGGCCAGGACCCCCCCGTATGGAAACCCCGTCGCGAGCGCGACTGTCTTGGCGCCCAAGAAAGACACGAGACGGACTCCTGGGGATCGCCGCCCGGAACTTTCGGGCAGCCTGCCAGGGCCGCGGCAATGTCGGTGCGCGTGGCGGGTGGAACGGCTAGCGAGAGTATGTTCCGCATGCAGGGGTCCTCGATGGCCGGCTCGCCCACAACCAGCGGGTGGCACGGGCGCCCTTGTAGCGGCGAGTGCGGCCGGGCGTACGAAGGGCGCCGATCACAGCGTGCCTGCACAGGGTCCTACGTTGGAACGGCGCTGTGCCGTCAAGTGGTGTCTCTACGGGGCCGTCCACCGCGGCGGCTTCTAGCAACATCGCGGTGGGCCGGTCCGGGTGCAGTGGGACCCTCGCCAGGAAGCCTGGGAACCTCCGCCAGTCCACGAGGAACGGGGGCACACCGTGTAGGTCGTCGCTGACCGGCGGGTTGGCGGGGTTGACGCCGTCGTGGAGTATGACCCGGATAAGGCACGCCCCCGAGAAACGGAAGTCGCTGGGCTCCGCGGGTATGCCCAGTCGCCATTCGACGTGCAAGAACGCCCTGTCCGCGTCAGGGCCGGGCCGCAGGTGGCACTCCCGGTATGTCGGCCACACATCCGCCCAGGCAACGGGGCAGGTCGCCATGAACTTCATGGCCATTGCCGCACTCGACTCGCACGCCTTTTCGATCATCAACTGTAGTTGGTGCCCTCCGAACGGCGAGAATGTTTGTGGCCCTCGAGCACCCATGTCTGATTCCACCCTTGACCACACTTCCATGGCCGACGAAATGGCGCGTCCAACGTCCAGTCCAACTCGCTACAATGTCGACAGCACGTGGGTCGCGCGTGTCCCGCTGGTACTAGAACTCGATGGCTCACGCCCGAGCAATGCCGCCGATCACGCAGTGTATATAAGCACGAAGACGTCTGCGATGGTTGAGACGCACACGCAAATCCGGTCGCCGCCGCGGCCGACGCACCGTCCATGTATGTTTGTTGGGCACAGGTTTGGCGGGAGTTTTTTACGCGAGAGCGAACTGTCAACGGCGGCACCAACTCCGCAGCTTCGCACGTGTACTGTCGTTTGTGATGGTGTCCATTGTAGACTGTTATTGTTGATAGCGGCGGCCGGCGAGCGCTCCCGGAAGCCACGCCTCGTCACGTGGGGACGGCGTCGCGCTGCGTGATATCCCTCCCCTCTGTGTGAAAGTGCCTGATGTGCGGAGAGCAGAGTTCGAGTCGATTTTGTTGAGAATGCCCGTTGGTTTGGCGGGGGTTGTCGGTCCAGACCCGTCACTTGGAAAAGACTCTCAGAACTCACCGCTGCTTTACTGTGTCTCTAATTGCTCCCATGCTCCCAGGCTCCTGGAGCACCCGTGTCGGCACGCCAATGGTGCTCGGTCTCGACGACCGACCAGTCCGGTTGGTCTACGAACTCGTCGAACACGTCGGTGGCGTCGAGCTCCCGGCCACCAACTACATCAACCGTCAGGTTGAGTTGGTTCAACTGTCGCCTCTCGTGCGGAGTATCGCGGGAGGTGTAGATGGAGAACGGGTTGAGGGTGATGAACACACGGTCGGCGACCCCTGTCGTGAGCTCCAGCACCGAGTGCGCAAGGTGCTGACACTCCGCGGCCAAGGCGTTGTGAGAGCCCCTCAGGTGCACCTCCCGGCGGGCTCGTGCATCGGACACAACCTGTGGCACGATGGGAAACTGGTGCCCAATACTCAGGTTCGCGACAAGCTCGTTAAGCTCCCTCGCCCCCCCGAGTGCGAGGGAGACGATTTGGAGCAGCAGGGACACCACAATCTCGTACGCGTGTGCGTTCGCGTGCCCGGTCCTCCATGCGGCGGGAAGCCTGCGGATGATTTCCGCAATGTCCTCGCGAGCTCGCAGCACAGTCGCCGCTGCTTCCCGGATGTACTCCACCGGAGCCGAGCGAGTTCTTATCTCGCAACGGACTTGGTCAGCGTCCTCGAACCCGGCCTCCGGCACTCGGACGGCCGCGGCTACAGCAGCCGCGCGCGTAAACGTATTCTGCTCGGACATACGTAAGCGATCAACAGCGAGCGAGATGGGCGGCCAGACCCCCTCTCTCACCTCCGCCGTAAATGGCGGCGGCAGTGGTGGACCACGGTTGTCAGCAGGTTCCCCTTCCCCGTTGGCGCCCGACATTATTGTCGACACGGCGATATTACAAGTAAGAAGTACGGGAACACTCGGTGTCCTGGTTTTTCCACATAATGGTTTTTCCAATTTGGAACGACGTGGGTCGTGGGTGCAAACCTGCGCCCCTTTATCTCTGCGCCGCGGTTGCCTACACACTGCCCTGTGGCCACGTCACCTGTTTCATCTCGCCACGGACTGTGCTTGGGGTGATAACGGTCGGCGATTGTCGTGCCCGAGCATGTATACGTATCTCTTGGCTACTCCATTGCTGTATAGTACCACGCATGGCAGACCTTGGGCGTTGGAATCCGGGACGTCCGCTTGTATTGTGAACGACAGTAATCGTTGCCGTCGCGGTGTATCCCATAGTAACGTGCTGGATTAGTCCGTCTTGACAGGTACCAGCGCATCAGCTGAATTCGCCAATCGCATACGGTGCACGCCCGTGGTATGTACTATCAACAACTTCAAAGCGTGTGACCACACTACCTTTCACTGACAGTAGTCCCGACTCACGTGTCTGTCGCGCTTAACCGTGTCACGTCACGTGCCCTGGCCCTCGCTAGTTTGTAGCTGTCCCTGTCTGAAAACACGCAGCGCGACGCCGTCCCCACGTGACGAGGCGTGGCTTCCGGGAGCGCTCGCCGGCCGCCGCTATCAACAATAACAGTCTACAATGGACACCATCACAAACGACAGTACACGTGCGAAGCTGCGGAGTTGGTGCCGCCGTTGACAGTTCGCTCTCGCGTAAAAAACTCCCGCCAAAACTGTGCCCAACAAACATACATGGACGGTGCGTCGGCCGCGGCGGCGACCGGATTTGCGTGTGCGTCTCAACCATCGCAGACGTCTTCGTGCTTATATACACTGCGTGATCGGCGGCATTGCTCGGGCGTGAGCCATCGAGTTCTAGTACCAGCGGGACACGCGCGACCCACGTGCTGTCGACATTGTAGCGAGTTGGACTGGACGTTGGACGCGCCATTTCGTCGGCCATGGAAGTGTGGTCAAGGGTGGAATCAGACATGGGTGCTCGAGGGCCACAAACATTCTCGCCGTTCGGAGGGCACCAACTACAGTTGATGATCGAAAAGGCGTGCGAGTCGAGTGCGGCAATGGCCATGAAGTTCATGGCGACCTGCCCCGTTGCCTGGGCGGATGTGTGGCCGACATACCGGGAGTGCCACCTGCGGCCCGGCCCTGACGCGGACAGGGCGTTCTTGCACGTCGAATGGCGACTGGGCATACCCGCGGAGCCCAGCGACTTCCGTTTCTCGGGGGCGTGCCTTATCCGGGTCATACTCCACGACGGCGTCAACCCCGCCAACCCGCCGGTCAGCGACGACCTACACGGTGTGCCCCCGTTCCTCGTGGACTGGCGGAAGTTCCCAGGCTTCCTGGCGAGGGTCCCACTGCACCCGGACCGGCCCACCGCGATGTTGCTAGAAGTCGCCGCGGTGGACGGCCCCGTAGAGACACCACTTGACGGCACAGCGCCGTTCCAACGTAGGACCCTGTGCAGGCACGCTGTGATCGGCGCCCTTGTAGCGGCGAGTGCGGCCGGGCGTACGTACCCGTGCCACTTGCTGGTTGTGGGCGAGCCGGCCATTGTGCATGCGGAACATACTCTCGCTAGCCGTTCCACCCGCCACGCGCACCGACATTGCCGCGGCCCTGGCAGGCTGCCCGGAAGTTCCGGGCGGCGATCCCCAGGAGTCCGTCTCGTGTCTTTCTTGGGCGCCAAGACGGTCGCGCTCGCGACGGGGTTTCCATACGGGGGGGTCCTGGCCGCTGGCGGTTCCGGCGGACCCCAATACACATCACCGGCCGAGTCAGCTGCCTTCCAACCCGTGATGTTTCTCGAGGTCCCCCGGGATACCAAGTTGCTGGCATGTCACGAGGCGGCGAACAGGTTCTTCGAGCGACTGCACCCCACTGCAGCCGGCCGCGTGACAAGCCTTGTCTTGTACGCAGAGCGTGACGTGTGGGTCCACGGCGAAGGGCGATGCTGGTGCTTTCAGGACGTGGTCCGCGACGTGCTGTTCGTGGGGTCCCAGCGCCGCGGGTGCGGGTGCTGATGGACGACCGACGGCGGCCGCAACGGACCCCCCGCTATCCAGTCCGAGATCGCGACATCCGTATTCACGAAACATCCGGTGCGGTTCCCCGTCCCCTGGTCGAGGTTCGCGAGGTGACCCGATGGGACGCCGAAGACGACGGGCGGGGGAGGCGCATGACGGTTGTCGGACATGGGCACTGAACCGACGGCGACCCGGACATGGCCGAGTGGAAGGCCACGTGGCCCATTGTGCTGGCCGGCGACTTCCTCCACGCATACAACCAGGTAACCCCCCTTCCCCCCCCCGTTCACTTGATGAAGTGATGCCCACGTCTGATCGACTCGCTTTCTCCCCGGTGATGCAATTGCACGGGTGACACATATTGCATGGACACGACCGCTCAAGGATGCTTGTTTGCGGGTTTGTGGGAGGCTATGCTTAGTGTCGATGCGGTGCGCGCGTTGTGTTGGCCGCTTGGCTGGTGGACGCGGTGAGTGCCTAGTGGACCGGCCGTTCGTCTCCAGGGCTGCTAGGCGCCGGCCGGCACGGCCGAGTTCAGCTATGGCTATTCGGCTGACTGGCTAGGCACGCCGCAGAATTGGGTGGGTGGACTGAGTGTGTCGGCTGGGCCCGCCCACGCACCGGCCCGGATCATTGGGCAAAGAACCGGGTCCGTGGAAATAGAGTCGGGCATAGAACATTGGTGTGTACACGGTTCTATATCCTTACACTTTGCCCGGCCTGTGGCATCATTCCGTGACGTAGCCCAGGGTAGGTGACCCTAGGCACGCCGATGGGGCACCATCATGCGCACATATATGGTGGCAGCACTAGTCATAAATTTGGAAGAAGCTCGTACGATTGTGCGTCGGGCCATTTACCGTGTGTACTGGCCATGGGCGGGCGACAATTGCGCTGTTAGGCAAGGACATAACCAGGACAACCTGAACTGATTTTCCAGCTACAATGGGCGTGCCAAAGGGCACATATACGTGCGGGACATATCCGCCCGCTGCCCGGCCGTGTTTGCTTGCTGATTCGCTTACTGCCCGATTCCCCCGACTTCCCGGCCCTTCTCCGTGCACTATTGAGCATGCCGGCAACAAATCTGCTCGGCTAATATACACACGCCGACACACACACACACACACACCCCCCCCCCCCCACCCACCCACCCACCCACCCACCCACCCACCCATCCACCCACCCACCCACCCACCCACCCCTCCATCCCTCCATCCATCCACCCACCCACCCACCCACCCACCCACCCACCCACCCACCCGCCCCTCCATCCTTCCATCCCTCCACCCACCCACACACCCACCCACACACACACACACACACACACACACACACACACACACCTC